>VZQC01003674.1:399440-419103 GCA_009823505.1 Rhizomys pruinosus
AAAATAAAAAAAAATACACATGTACATACTCACAGAGATGCACACATACGTACATATAACTATAGGTGTGTGCATGCACACACACACACCTATATCCCCCCCTTGCAAGTTCAATGCCTCTATTCTAATTTGCCTTATGTTCCTCTTTTCTTTTTTCCTTTTAGCATATGCCACCTTCAACCATGCTAGGTACTTATTGTTCACAACTCACATGTGGGTCTTTATTACCTTTGTTGTTATTTCTCTTCACAAGAATGTCGGACTCGACAAAAGTGAGGGATTTTGCCTGTTTTATTAAATTCTGTATTCATAGATTATAGAAAATTGCTTTGTACATAAATTTGGTCCCATCTTCAAAATATGATAGTGTTTCTTATAGAAAAATGTGAAAATAAAAGAGGGAAAGAATAAAAATCACTCCTAATACCATTATGCAAAGGTTAGTATGGTCAGAATTTTAGTTTTTACTTTTTCAGGCTTCATATATATGAAATACATGTAAATGTATATATAACACATTATGTTTTTGTGTATTTGTACACTTATATATTTGTTTAATATTCACCAATTTGCCATTTTCTATTGTTGTACTTTCTTTTCTGTAAAGTCAGGTTTTAATTTGGATAAATGTATATATAACACATTATGTTTTTGTGTATTTGTACACTTATATATTTGTTTAATATTCACCAATTTGCCATTTTCTATTGTTGTACTTTCTTTTCTGTAAAGTCAGGTTTTAATTTGGAAGCATTGTTTGTAAAGGTTTTGCAGATTTTTTTTTTTTAATCAGGTTTATGGTGACCTCAAAAAGTATATTGGAACATGTTCTTTCCTCTGTTTTCTGAGTGTTTGTATAAAATTTGCATTAGCCAGGCATGGTGGCACATGTCTTTAATCCCAGCATCCAAAAGGCAAAGGCAGGGGGATCTCTGTGAGATCCAGGCTAACCTGGTTTACATAGCAAGTTCAAAGCCAACTGGGGCTACAAGGAAACCCTGTCTCAAAAAGACCGAAAAAAAAAACCTGCATTACATCTTTCTTAATTTTTAACAAAATTCAACAGTCAGATCTCAGATTTAGATTTTTATGAGGAGGGGAAGTTTCATAAAAATTTAAGGCCTTTAGTAGGTATAGAGGTATAGAAACTATTCAGACTGTGTCTGTTTTGTTTTGTTTTCCATAGGAATTTTCTGCTTCACCTAAATAAAGAAATTTTTGAGTGCAACTTTATAAAGTATTTTTATTGAAGTTTTGTGCATTTCATATAACATTTCTCGATCCAATTTAGACTCCTTCCCCCTCCCATGCCCCCCACCCCCACCCGAGCTCATGCATGCTCTCGTGCATGTCTTCCATCTTTTTCTTGGTCTTTTAAAAGTTTCTCTATGCAGGGGTTTACTGTTTCGGGCAAAAGTTTACTATTTCAGTTAGTTCTTTGACCCAGTTCTTTTGTTGTTGTTGTTCCCTCTTATTTGTTTTGCTCTAAAATATGCATATATATGTCACTCATATACCAAAATTATGACATCTGAAAACAATCTATAAGTTAATTCCAAAATGTGTTTAGGAATTCACATTTTTCCCTTTAATTTTATATTACTCTAAAATATGCAGACATACACCCATATACCCAAATTACAAAGTCTGAAAATAAGTGGTAGTTTAATTCTAGAGCCCATTAAAGGATTCACATTTTAACAGTACTGTTGTTTTCAGATAAAAAGAAATGTAACGGGGCTGGAGAGATGGCCTAACGGCTAAGAGTGCTGACCGCTCTTACAGAGGACCTGGGTTCGATCCCCAGCACCCACATGGTGGCCGAGAACCATCTGAAACTCCAATTCCAGGAGAACTCCAGTTCCAGGGGAATCCTGACACCCTCTTCTGACCTCCGCGGCATTGCACAACACGGGTGCACAAACCTGCATGCAGACAGTACATACATACACATACAGAAATAAATAAAAATTAAAAAAAAAAGAAATATAACATTAACTAATGTTGCTCAGTTTGCTTTAAAACTAGGGATTTGGTGCTAGCATCCACAAATGAGGGATACCATTCTTCATCTGTTTTTTCTGGGACTGTGTTACTTCACTTTGTATAATGGCTTCTAGTTCCATCCATTTACTAAGAGGTCCTGCCTGGCATGGTGCATGCCTTCAATCCCAGCACTTGGGGGGCACAGGCAGATGGCTCTCTGTGAGATAGTGATCAGTGATCAATCTGTTCTATATAGTAAGTAGTGAGTTCCAGGCCATCTGGGGCTACAGGGAGACCCTGTTGAGAGAGAGAGAGAGAGAGAGAGAGAGAGAGAGAGAGAGAGAGAGGAGAGAAAGATCCTTATCACCATCCAATTGTCATTTAGTGACTCTGGGATTACAGTGACATTTCTACTCTCCTCATACAGCACCTTGTGTTTTCTTTTTCCTGATCAGACCTACTGTTTATTGATTTTACTACTCTTTTCAGAGACAAAAATTTTGGCTTGATTAGGTTAGTTGGTGGGTTACTTGCTTGCTTTATATTAGTTGATATATATTTTTCTGTAATGTTTATTATTTTATTTTTCTATATATTTGGAGTTTCATTTGCTCATTTTTCTGACAGTGGGATCTTAGGTTAATAATTTTACACCTTGATGGTGTTAATACAGCAAACTGTAGCAATGAGTTCACCTCATAGTTTTGCTTTAGCTGAGCTTTCATAACTTTTGATTCATTTATTTTTATTTTATGTGTATGAATGTTATACCTGCATGTATGTAAGTGCACCCATGTCATACAGTGCCCTCAGAGGACAGGAATCAGATCTCCTGGAACTGGAGTTACAGGTGGTTGTTAGCTACCTTGTGAATGCTGGGATTCAAACCCAGGTCTTCTGCAAAAGCAGCCAGTGCTCTTAACTGCTGAGCCATCTCTCCAGCCCCTCACTATTTCATTTGAAATATTTTCTGCCTTTGTCATTTTTCTCACTTGTCTATTTGCAGGAGGTTAGGGTCTTATATAATAGCTTTTGGTGGGCTTCTGGAAAGGATGGGGGTGGGGAGTTCAGGGAAAATTGACAGCGTACTTTCTACAAAAGGCCTGTTTATGCTAGCTGGCAGAGGCTCCAGTTGGTTCCCAAAACCAAGGTGTGCTCTTTAGAAAACAAGGTTTAAGGAATGTGATACCTTCTACGAAACCCCCAAGGACGTGGGAGTCAACTGTCCATTGGGCAGCAGGGCAGGCCTTTGCAGTTTATCAAGGGCAAAAGCCTGCTCTCATATCGTTCAGCCAAATGGAATATCAGGCACCACCCACAGAACTAAGGACACATCCCTGAATGTTCTGAAAAATGGTCCAGCTTAGGACAAACATTCCCTAGCTTGTTAAACTCAGAAGTGAAAACAGGGGCTGGAGAGATGGCTCAGTGGTTAAGAACACTGGCTTGTCTTGCAGACAACCTAGGTTCAGTTCTCAACACCCACATGGGAGTTAACAACAGTCTGTAACTCCAGTTCCATGGGATCTTTCACCTTCTTCTGAACATCGTGGGCAGTGCACAACACAGATGCACTCGTATACATGTAGGCAATATACTCATACACATAAAATAAAAATAAATAAAATATTAAAAAAAATGTAAACAAAAGGACCAGGAAGCACTGATTCTCTTTCTATCTGCATTAGGTTCCTTTAAGCAGCAAAAATCCACTGGTCCCATTAAAATAGTCCTTGATTTGTAAATTTTCATTAATTGTGATTTTTTTTCCTAAACACATAAAATATGAACCTGACTACCTGGCTTGTTAGTTTTGTTTCCTTACTTTACTTGAGCAGCTTGTTGCTATTTGAAGGGTCTTGTGCTGGACACAAGGATATTGAAGTGACTAAGTCTCATTTGTTGTGTGCGTGTCACCAAATAGGCCTTTAATAAATTTCAGTTGGATAAAATGTTGAATGAAGGTTATAATTGTTTTAAGAATAGCAATGGTGGGATGATAATAATCAGTCAGTAAGGAACTTGCTAGGAAAGCACGAGGCTTTGAGTTCAGTCCCCATAACTCATGTGCTTATACCCAGCACTAGGGAAGCAGTGATAGACAGGTCCCTGGGACTCCATGGCCAGTCAACCTAGCCAAATTGGTGGGTCCCAGGCCAAGGGTGGGATGCTCTCAAAAACAGCATCTGAAGAATGACACCTGAGGTAATCTCTGGTCTCTACATGGAGAGAGAGAGAGAGAGAGAGAGAGAGAGAGCGCTAAAGTCCTACACAAATGGTGGAGAGTCTGGAGATACCTTGAGGACCCTTCAAATTTTCCTGAACTAATTAATCCTTGCCTTCTACCCTGTGCCTTTTCAACTGGATTTATTCTTATTAATAAACTCATCCTCTGTCTGAGGCTAAATTGGAAAGTAGTTCATTGTGCTTGAATACCTTTGAGTAACATTTCAAGTAATGTTTCACTGGAGGGGAAGTTGTATTTCAAGAAGATAGACTTCATGCATAGCAGAACTCAGTGAGGAAATTGCTTTTATTTTTTTTTGAAAATGGTTGCTCCAGTATTACATAATTATTGAGGGGGAAAGGAGATGCTTTTACACAGATTCTTCAACGTCTTGCTACCTCACTGTTAGATGCATTTCTCAGAATCCTTCACAGCTCCCTGGTTGTTTGTCTGGTTCTCCTTTCCCTATATGAATTGCTCCTTTCATTCCCTACCTCAGTCTTCTTTGCAGAGTCCATTTCCTCCTCCTGCTCAGTTAACTCTGTGCTTCCCTGACCCCTCTTCCCCAGCTCCTCTCTCTCAGGATGACCTCACTCCCCTTACGCCTTGCTCTTGTACTTCTTTGCCTGTGACTTCTCCATCTTTTTCTCTTGCTCTCAAATCTTTCCCCTTGAAATTGTACTCATCTCTGGGTCATTCACTTTTCCTTTTACTGCTCTTGCCCCTTCCCTTTGGGATATACCGCTGATGCCAACACTCTCACAGCATCTTTGAGTCTGCTTGTCCCTTCTTTCTATTGCTGTGATAAAATACTATCCAGAATCAGCCCACAGTCCATCATAGAGGGAAGCCAAGGCAGGGACTCAAGGCTAGAACATGGGGCAGAAACTGAAGCAGTGACCATGGAGGAACGCTGCTTACTAGCTTGCTCCTCTGCCCTGTGCTCAGCCTTTCTTTTATTAAAAAAATTAAAAAGTATTTTATGTATTATTTTATTTTATTTGTATGAGTGTATTGCCTGCATGTAGGTAGGTATACCCACATTGTGCAGTGCCCACAGAGGACAGAAGAAGGTGTTGGTTACTTTGGAGTTACCGACAGCTGCTTGCCACCATGTGGGTGCTGGGAATCGAATCCAGGTCCTCTTCAAGAGCGATCAACAATCTCAACTGCCGAACAATCTCTCCAGCCCCTCAGCCTACCTTCCTATACAACCCAGGACCACCTACTGAGGGTTGGCACCACACACTCAACAATCAAGAAAATGCTTCATAGACATGGCCACAAGCCATTCTGATAGAGAACATTCCCCAGTTGAGGTTTCTTCTTCCCAGGTGTGTCAAGTTAACAAGTGAAGCCATCCAGAACCTTTTATCACATCCAGCCAGACTGGAACATGGTGGGTGGGCTTGTCCCTGAGAGCTTTGGTCTGCACCTTCCTCCCTGTATCCATTAGCCTTGCCAATGATCAAAACCTTTTTTTTTTTTTTCTTTTTGGGAAAAAATTGAAATCTTTGCCTGCAGTTCCCCATCCCCTCAGCTTCCTTCTTCCTCAATCTGTCTGGCCAGAGCTATTTCTACAATTCTTATCCTTTCTCTGGCCAAGTGGACTGGGGGAACCCTTGGACCAGCAGGTGCCTGGAACAATGTACCCTCATCCCTGTGACCACATGTTGCACCTCTCTTTTTCTTTTTTCTTTTTCCTTCCTTAATTTTTATTGAGCTTTTGTGCATTTCATACAATATTTCTTAATCAAGTTTATGCCCATCCCCCATCCCCACCTCCGTGCTCATGCATTCTGCCTTACGTGTTAAGTCCTGTCTTATATCTTTTTCTCAAGTCTTTTTTTAAACTTTTTTGATGCAGAAGTTTACTCTTTGGGTAAGTTCTTTGAGCAAGTCTTTTTGTTGTTGTTGTTCCCTTTAATTTTTTTTTCCTCCAAAAAGTTTTGGGATCACCGGCTCCATCTCAACCTCTTGAATGCTGGGATCACCAGCTCCATCTCAGCATCTTGAATGCTGGGATCACCAGCTCCATCTCAGCATCTTGAATGCTGGGATCACCAGCTCCATCTCAGCATCTTGAGTGCTGGGATCACCGGCTCCATCTCGGCATCTTGAGTGCTGGGATTACAGGCTCCATCTTGGCATCTTGAGTGCTGGGATCTCAGCGACTTCGCTGCACCTCTCTAACCCTGCTTGGAAAGGTGGCTGAGGACATAGCTTTGGTCCACACTGGTGCAGGTGTGGCAAGAAGTGAAGGAAAGCCACCTCTCTTCATTTCCTCTATGAACTCTCACTTGAGTGAAGCAAAAAGAAGCCAGCTTTTAGATCTAGTTTACCATTAGAATAATTAAAAAAAAATAGTGAAGAAAATTCCAATCTTATATGAACAATTTTTTTTTTAAGAAAAGTATTTTAGGGGGCTGGAGAGATAGCCTAGTGGTTAAGAGCGCCGACCGCTCTTACAGAGGACCCGGGTTCGATCCCCAGCACCCACATGGCGGCTGAGAACCGTCTGAAGCTCCAATTCCAGGAGAACTCCAGTTCCAGGGGAATCCGAGACCCTCTTCTGACCTCCGCGGCGTTGCACGACACGGGTGCACAGACTTGCATGCAGACAGTACATTCATACACATACAAAAATAAAATTAATAAAAAAAAAATTAAAAAAAAAAAGTAAAACGAAAAGTATTTTAAGCCTCCATTAAAAAAAAGAATTTATGCTCCAGCTTCAACAATTGTTTAACTCGTGACCAGTCTTGCCTTCTTCCTACTCTATGCAATTTCCCTCTCTCACTTTGGGGTATTTTGAAACAAATCCAGAACATAGGGATTTAACTGAACTGAAACACGAGAGCCACAGCTTGTTCTCAGTCCCAGCTTTCCTGGCCATGTGTGAGCATTCCCAGCACTTCCCCATCTGGCTTTGGGATGCAGGACTCCACAAGAGACCCTGGGACTCAACTTGGGCTGAGCTCACCCCCTAACCCCCGCCCCCACATACAACTCTAGCTTGAAGCTGCCCTCTGCTGGAGGCAGATGAGACAGCTGGCAAAGAACTGCCTACCAAGTCCCCAAGGATAGTCTCACCATTAAACTTCTCTGTTCACAGAGTTTAATGAGGGACATTGGAAGAGAGATAGCAAAGCCCAGATCTTTAGGAGTTAAAAGAAAGGGGCTGGAAAGATAGTTCAGTGGTTAAGAGCACTGGTTGTTCTTGCAAAGGACTGAGGCTGGTTCCCAGCATGTACATGGCAGCTAACAACTGTAACTTCAGTTCCAGGGAATTTTTTTTTTTAATTTCTGTATGTGTATGAATGTACTGTCTGCATGCAGGTTTGTGTACCCATGTCGTGCAATGCCACGGAGGTCAGAAGAGGGTGTCAGATTCTCCTGGAACTGGAGTTCTCCTGGAATTGGAGTTTCAGACACTTCTCGGCCGCCATGTGGGTGCTGGGGATCGAACCCGGGTCCTCTGTAGGAGCAGTCCACGCTCTTAACTGCTAGGCCATCTCTCCAGCCCCATAGTTCCAGGGAATTTGACTCCTTCTTGCCTCCACAGGCATGCATGTGATGCACTTACATACATGTAGGCAAGAAACACATAAAAATACGAATAAATATTTTTTTATTTAAGATAATTAAAATATAATGCTTTCCAAGTACCCAAGAATCCATTTAAGGGACTCAGCCTTGCAGTTCTCAGCAGAAACAAAGGTGAGCAAGGCACAAGCGGCACAGCAAGGGGCTGTAATTGAGTCTGGTCTGTTGGAAGAGAGCAGTATTAGGCCAGAGATCACTGTGAGTGGTTCATTCATCTAAGGTCTCAATGTAGCCTCCTTATTTTTTTAATCAAAAACATTTGCAGGGCTCTGGGCTCAAGATACAAATTTGCATATTGCTTTACATAAGTCAGCATATGGAGTTTGCTCACCCCTAACACTGAGAAAGGGAAATTCAATTCAATTAGATTAATTAGTGCAACTGATTGCAAATTGTTTTCAGACCTAATATTAAGGGTGCTGCATGCGGGAAATACAGAATAGATTTTTTAATTGGGAGAAGAGGGAAGGCAGGGTGGAGGCTGCTTGAGCAGCTGAACCTGGTTTGTTAGAGATGAGTCAGGGAGGAAACAGGCAAGGTGGGAGGGCTTTGCACACTTCTATGGGACATTTTTGTCATCATTCCCATTCCTTCAGGCCTCCAGTAGCTGACTTACCTGGAAGATGCTAACGGTCAGGTCAGGTCCACTCTCTGGCATGAATCTCTTCTAAGCTTCCCTATTCAATTTTCTTCTGTAATTTTTAAGTGACTCCATATTCTTAGTGCTGAGAACATAAGATCTGCCTTTATCTTCTCATAATTCCCTCTCCCCTTTCCCTCACCTTCCTCTTTTCTGGTTTGGTTTTCTCCTTTGCCTTATTTCTTGGAGCTCAGGGTTGGGGACTGACTGGCCTCAAAGGAAGAGGTCACGTGAGTAGGGCTAAGGGAGGCCATTCACTAGCCCTCGGAGCTGGAGTTCAGCCTGGAAGCGTAGATCTGGCCTTACTGAGCTGACTCTGCCCTGACAGTAGCTCAGCACATGTTGCAGCCTGTGCCTTAGACCCAGGGTTAGGAGCTAAGCAGCTTTCCTTACTGGATGCCTGTCTGCACTCACAGCAGCTGCTGTGCTGGGGACCTATCTGTGGGGGTCTTGCCCTCCCCATCCTGCTGTGTTATAAAAGGCCCAACTCACTTGGCTGGGGCCTGGACATTCTGCAAGCCCTGCCTCTGATCTATGATTTTGAAATCCTGCTTGGTATTTTCCTGCCAACTGGGTGAATACCCAGAACTGTGTGGCTGCCAGGCTCTGAACTCCCCTGCTGCCTGGCCTTTTGCCCAACTGGCCAAAAGATTCTGGCCCTCTGTCCTTTCCCAGTGGCATCTTTCCCAGAGTCTCAGAGTGCCCAGGGTTTCCTCATCTCAGTTTGGGTCCATCCACTGTCTCTATTTACTTTCCAGGCCTGGCCTCTGTGATGGACAGTAGAAAAGAGCCAGAGTGCTCTTCAGGGAGATAAGACTTGGCCAAGCCTTCACTCCTCTTTCTTCTTCCTTTTGTCTCTCCCTAGATAAGACCCTACAGCCACAGTTTCTGGAAGACAAGCTGCAATGGGCGGCATGGGGGTCTCTGAGGGTTCAGCAGTGGCCTCAGGTTAATAGGCTCCACTCAGTTATCCACCCAGTTAACACATACACATTACCTTACATGTGCCAGGCCCTATATGCTGTGAGACGATTCAGAGGTAGACACACAGAGCTTAGCAAGAGAAGGTAAGAGCAGTCTAGAAATAACTAGAAGGGAAATAACCAGAAATAAGAGAATAGTAAAATCTTTCAAGAGAAGCTTAGTCAGGCTGAGGCTATTCAAAAGAAGGGGATTGTGTGCCTAATGGGACAACTAAGAAAGCCACTGAGAAGCCCATATGTGAGCGGGGAGATGTTTAGCCACCAGAATCAGTCATAGAACCAGATGGCAGGTCCACCTTGAAATGACCGAGCTGGCAGATGACCTGCATTCGGTTTGACTCTTGTATTCACTTTAGAAAGAGAAGCAGCTGATGGATTCGAGGGGAAAGGAAGACAAAGGGGAAGCATGTGGACAGGACGCCCTCAGGAGGGACGTGGCAGAAGCTCGGAAATAAGGGAGGGGACAGCAGAAGCCTCTTGTTTCTTTGCACCAAATTCCTCTTTTTCTGCTACTTCAAACTGGTGGTGAGGAAGGTTGGAGACAAACCTCACGATCCCCCATATTTGCCTCAGACCCACGTCTCCAGACTTGTTTTGAGATGGATTTTCTGTCACTGCTAGTCACCAGGGGTTCCTGCAGAGTTTCCCATGTCTTCGACTAGGCTTTGGACCAGCCAAATGCACCTCACTTGGGCACCTAGGCAGAAGAGGTGGCTCTCCCTGGGCAGTAGCCTGTTCTGCATGATGATAAGCAAGCTCCTGACAGTGCTAAATGGGTGTCTACTCCCAATAAACCCCATGCTGGTGGGTGCAGCGTGAGGGGTAATAATTGTTCTTCCTGGCTCGCTCAAGCCGCAGTCAAGATTATAGAGACACATGAATCAGAGATGGCAGTCTGTAACAAAAGCTTTACCTCCAGCTGTTTTGTTCATTTTCGAAACAAAAACAGAACATTCCCTCTCCCCCCCACCCCCCGTTCCTTTGTGTCTGAGATTCATTATCAGCCAAATGCATTGGTTTAAGCATCCAGGCTTGCACAACAGTCTGAGAGAGGGAGGGAGGCCAGAAACTCCCGCATCACAGGAACCAGGGTTGGGTCCCATGGTCGTTTGCCTTTGCCAACTTTGATTGCCCACATGGAGCAGATATTGGTAACTGGGACGGGGATCTAGAGTTCATCTTTGCCTAGCTAGAGTTCATGTTTCCCCTGCTGGCTGAAATCTTGCCCCCTTTCAGGATTAAACTGCTTCAGGAGCCCTGGTTCTCTTTGCTGAGATTAGAACCAAGCCAGCTTTGCACTGGATAAGAGGATGCTTGCCATGTACCAAACAGTCCCCAAGGGGGTCTTAATGCTATCAAACTAAATATATGAAAATCACAAAAATTCAATAAAATACCCCCCCCAAGAAACAAACAAAGGGAATCATTGAAAGCAAGCTCTTCAGTGGCCTTTAATACACTGTTACACAACTACCATTTCTATATGTGTTTTAGTCACCATTCTGTTAATATGGCAAATACCTGAGATGAATAAACTTGAAAAGAAGAAAGATTTATCTGGGCTGACAACTTTGCAGGTTTCCAGCCCATGAATGACTGGCCCATGGCAGGGCAGTGCTTTAGGGGCCATGTGGGGGGAGGAGGCCTGTTCACTTTATGGCTTGGATGTGAAAAAGAGTTGAGGGACAGGAAGGGGCAGTGACACCAATATTGCTTTCCAGGGCACGGTTCCAGTGATGTAACTTCCTCCCACTGAGCCCTGCTGACTTAAGGTTCCGCCACCTCCCAGCAGCATGGGGTGGCAACCAAGCCCTTAATTCATGGATCTTTGGAGGATATTTTAAATAAGTGGAATTGTAAGCTAGGAGACCGTATGCAACCAGCTTTCACTTAGAATGCTTTCAAGGTTAATCCACTTTGTAACCCATACTGGCTCCTCTTTCCTCTTTGTATCTAACTAATATTCTATTGTCTCTAATACCATGATTTGTTTATTCATTCATCAAATGGAATGCATTGTCTTTGGACTACTGTGAATGATGATATAAATATGCATGTATGTGTATTTGTTTAAGCAGGTCTTGTAGATTCTTTTACATTTACATCTAGGGTGGTATTGGTGAGTCAGATGATAACTGCTTGACTTTTTGAGAACTATCTTTCAAGCTCTTTTCCACAGAAGCTAAACCATCCTCCACTCTACCAGCCTTGTATGAGGTCCCATTTTTGTCATCTCTTTGACAACACTTTCTGGTTTTGATTTTTTGTTGTTTGTTGCTTGTTTGTTTGAATTTTCATGGGGGTGGAGAGATGGCTCAGTGGTTAAGAGCACTGGCTGATCTTGCAAAGGACCCTGGTTCAATTCCTAGGACCAACATGGAAGCTAACCACTATCAGTGACTCCAATTTCACGCAACCCAGTGCCCTCTCCTATCTCTGCAGACACAGTACAACATGGATATACTTACACACATGCAGGCAAAACACTTATACACATAAAAGAAAAATAATAAATAAAATATTTACATAAATTTTCATTATAGCAATCCTAGAGAGTGCTATCTCGTGGAACTTTTGAGTATATTTTTGTGTTTGTTTGTTTGCTTCTGAGATCTCATGTAGCCCAGGCTTGTTTGTTTGTTTGCTTCTGAGATCTCATGTAGCCCAGGCTTGTTTGTTTGTTTATGAGATCTCATGTAGCTCAGGCTTGTTTGTTTGTTTCCGAGATCTCATGTAGCCCAGGCTTGTTTCTAATTTGCTGTGCAAACAAGATGACCTTGAACTTCTCAGCCTCCTGCTTCTATCTCTTCAATGCTTGAGGATTACAAACACATACTACCAGACTTGCTTTATACAGTATTGGAGATTGAACCTAGGCCCTTGTGCAAGCATACTAGGCAAACACAGTCCACTAACTGAGCTACATCAACAGCCTTCATGGAACTTTTGATTTTTAATCATATGAATAATTATAATTATAGAATTGAGCATATTTTCTTTGTATGTATTATTTGAGAAATGTCACTTAACTTATTTGTGTGTGTGTGTGTGTGTGTGTGTGTGTGTATGCTCCATGTGTGGCAGTGCCCCCTGAGGCCTGAAGAGGGCATCAGATCAGCCAGAGTTGGAATTACATGTGGTTTGTGAGCAACCCAATATGAGTGCTGAACTCAGGTCTTCTCCAAGGGCAGTATGTGTTCTTAACTACTAATCTGTCTCTCCAGCCCCCTTAACCTATTTTTAGAGTGGAGTGTTTATCCTTTTCATTGTTGAGAGTTAAGAGAGCTTTTTACCGGGCTGGAGAGATGGCCTAGCGGTTAAGAGTGCCTACTGCTCTTGCAGATGACCCGGGTTCGATCCCCAGCACCCACATGGAGGCTGAGAACCGTCTTTGACTCCAGTCCCAGGGGAATCTGACGCCCTCTTATGACCTCCTTGGCATTGCACAACACGGGTGCACAGACCTGCATGCAGACAGTACATTCATACACATAAAAAAATAAATAAAAATAAAAAAGAGAGCTTTTTACATATTCTGGATGCTAAATATTTATCAGATATATGATTTGAAAAATATTTTACATTCTGCAGATTTTTAAAATTAGATAAATAATATCATCATATACAAAAGCTTTTAATTTTGAGAAAGTCCAATTTATCCATTTTTTCTTTGGTCATCTAAGATTTGGGTGTCATATTTAAAAATCACTGACAAAACTTAAGGTTTATTCCTGTTTTCTTTTTAGCAATTTTTAGTTTGGGCTTATCCAGTTAGGTCATTAACCCATTCCAAACTAATTTTTATATATGGTATAAGGTTGGGATTTTTATTGTTTTGTTTTGTTTTTTTGAGACAGGGTCTCCGTGTAGCCACAGTGTGGGCCTGGAACTTTATGTAGACCAAGCTGTCCTTGATCTCACAGAGATCATCCTACCTTTCCCTCCTGAGTGCTGGGACTAAACCTGGAACTGAAGGCGTGTACCATCATGCCTGGCTGAAGTAGGAACTTATAGCTTACTCTTGGTCCCTGCTATTGTAACTGGCTCAGTCAGAGGTTCAGCATTGAACCTTTTACCTGATAACAGATGTTTCTAGTGCCTACTGCCCAGTTTTCTATTTCTTTTTATTATTTTTATTTATGTGTATGTGTATATGTGTGTGTTTGCTTGTCTCTCTGTGTACCACATTTGTGCAGGTTCCCATGGAGGTCAGAAGGAGCACATCAGATCCCCTAGAACTGGAGGAACAGACAGTTGTGAGCTACCTGGTATGGATGCTGAGAATTTGGCCTGGATCCTTTGTAAGAGCAGCAAGTGCTCTTAACCATTGAGCCATCTCTCCAGCCTCTGGCCCAGTTTTTCTTGACCCGTGATCTACTAGTCTCTGACCCTATTATATACCATATTATCCTCCAGGTTTCTGGGGTAGATGGCTACTCCTTACTCTACCTTGGAATTCACTAGATAGAATTTCTTTTAAGTCAACCAGCTAAATTTCTTCCATAGCTCTCCCTCTTTCTCTGTCATAGGTGTAATCCAGTCCCTTTTTTTTTTTTTTGGTCTTTTCAAGACAGGGTCTCCCTGTAGCCCCGGCTGGCCTGGAATCCAGTCCCTTTTTATGACAAGACTGAGCTTCTTTTTTGCTGTTGCAACAGGCCACTCTAGTTGTATCTTGTGACAAGATGGGTTTTATTAATAAAATGAAATGCAATTGCTAAGTGTATGTGTTAGGTCTGGGCTTCCCAGAATTCCAAGGGACACACAGATGTCCACTTCCTCCCCTGTACCTGAGGCCCCGCCCCATGGCTATAAGTGGGTGGGCCCCGGTCGCCATCTTGCCCCACCCCTGCTGCTCCTGCTCCAGTTCCATCCTGTGCCTGCAGGTGGCCCACTTTGGCACTTCCACATGGAAGTAAATCATGGTCCCAGAGTGACTTAAGTCTCATGTGCCTTTTTATCTGGGGGGGTTCATGCCTTTATAACCTAACAGTATGAGCTATAGATCTAGGGATCAAATCTGAGCTCTGCCACTTACTACATGGACAACTACAGAGTTCTTTAAACTTTTTATACCTTAGTTTCCTCATCTATAAAATGGGGGAGGGGGGATAATTATACTTATCCCATAGAGTTGGTGTGAACATAAACTGACTTACTGAACAAAAGGGCCCTGAAAGAGTGGGTAGCACATGGTAATGTTCCACCAGTATTGGCTTTTAATAACCATGCCTAAAAATACCAGTGGTGCTTGGGAAGGGTGTTATAACCTGGAAAACAATTTAGCATAGCTAAGCTCATTATTTTCCCATGTCCAGCATTAGGAGGGAGGTTGCCTCCCTGACCAAGGAGAGCAATAAACCTGCTCTTGCCAATGGCTATAGGCAAGGGAGTCTGCATAAGGAATGAAGGTGCAGAGCCCCAAACCGGCCTTGCTGTTTGCAAAATTCTGTTGGTGCCTCCTAGGTTACATAAATCTACAGTAAGTTCGGTGGCATGCTATCCGCAGTCTAATAAAAGAGGCAGAAGGCAGGAACCTTGCTTTGCTGAATTGTCCCGAGCTTCCCCTCCAGCCCACCCCATCACACACATACCTAATTTGCCTGATGTTGCAGTTCTGGGGCAATCTTGTTATCTCTTGATGGAATTACCTGCAGTGTTGCGTCCTGAGACCAGAGTCACCTGTAAAGAAACCCAGGAGGAGGGCCCCTCCCTGCTGCCACCCTGCAGCTATGTCCTTTTCTGAGTTGCTGATGATTCATTCCCAGGAGGGAGGTTAGCCACCCAGATTTATTGTCTGTCTGAAATAGGCTCTGTGCAGCAGGACCAAAATAAAGGGGAAAAAATAGAGCTGTCTCAGCAAAATCTGCTGAATCAGAATTAACACGAAAATCTTGTAACTAATGATTAGAAATTAAAATGTACTCAGGAGCTGCAGTGTTTAACTGAATCGCAGGGCTGCAGGGTGATGCCGTGCAGAATAATGGGACTTGGAACAGCTTAAAATCCTGTTGCTGTAGAGACCAAGGCTAGGCTGCTCACAGCTTGACAAGGTAGGAGGTCTGCCCCCCAATAATATAGGGGTGCCACTCCAGGGAGGGACTGCACCCCTCACTGCCAGTCTCTACTTTTCTCTGGGAAAGTACATCACCTGTCTAGGGAACCTCTGAGCTGTTTTCACTCAATCCCTCTTCTGAGTTTTACAAAAGTCTAGAAAGGGCAAGTGAAATATCTATCTCCTTTCCCAGAGGTGAACACAGAGAAGCAGAGAGGTTGTGTTAACAAGTGGCTGGACTTGGGGTAAATTTGGGTTTCTGATTCTTGGAATTCCTCTATATAGGAAATCATTGTCCACCAGTAAGTAGTCTCCTATAATTTAACTTTCCTGTAAACCTAGATTTTCACGCACTATGTAAAGAGCTGTGTGCTGTAGCATGATGGCAAATACTGGAGCCCAAGATACAAAAAGTATGATGGTTGTATATATTTTAAGTGTTAAAAATACTTTTCATTAGAACCAAAGTCAAGTGTTTTCTTGCTCACTTAACTTTAAAAGCACTTAACAAGTCTTATAAAATAATTTGGAGCTGGAGCTGTGTGGAGCTGTGAGTATTTTTAGTCTCTGAGCACAAAGCCCTGGGGAATGGTAAAGAGGGGCAGAAGGAAAGGAACTTGCAGGCCTACCATTGTCCCCTTGCCTTTCAGTCTCCTTTTGTGGCCACCAAGTCATCAATATCAAGATTTGCCTTGCTTCACCTACGGGAATAGCCATTACTGGGGAGGGTGGAGCCTGCTGACACAGTATGGTCTGATTTGAATTTCATTTGCAGATGTCTCTCTGCAAGAACGCTGCTCCTCCCGGAGTGGAGAACCTCATTCTTCCCTTTCTGGGTGGCCACTGGCACTTACTGAAGTAGAAGCCAGGCCATGTCCAGGCTGCCTCTCTTCTTGTCACTTAAAGATCTTGAAATCTTAAGGCATTCATTCTCCTCTGTACCCCATTTCTCATGTTACTACAGCGGGGACAGAGTCTCAATGAATGTAAATTAGTATACAGTAGGGATTAATGAAGAGCTGTGTGATGATTAGTAGAAATAGAAGTAGTAGACCCTGTATTCCAGTAGCAGAAGTATTTTGGATTTGATTTCTCTTATTCTATGACTATGCAAAAATACTTTCCCATCACAAAGCCCACTGAGAGCCTTTTTTGGTGTGAAGCCTGCTTGAGACAGTAGCCAGAATCATTTATTCTTCCCCAGTGCTTATTGTCAACCTTGGGCCAAATGCTGTGCCATCCAATAGCATCCTTTCTAATTACTGGTCCCAGGGCACAGGCAGCATAAAGATGGCTGAGATGGAGCAGGGCAAAATGTTAGAATTTGTGTAAGTGGGGTAGATGAAGGATCAAACATGAGGCTTGGCAAGGGTAGGAAGTCCATAAGCTCTTCTGAAACCAGAGCGAAGGCAGAGAAGAGTTGGGGTGAGAGGATCATAGATAAGTGATGCTGAAGAATTCAAGGCTTAGGCTCTGTCTAGTCACGGCAGTGAGTGGGGTGTCAGAAGTTCCAATGAGTAGCCAGGTGGCACCAAGGACATGTAGTCTAGGCTATTAGAGCCCCGGGCTAAGACATTAGGCATGAGAAGCCCAATAAGCTTCCAGAATCACATAAGACTTTTTTTTTTTTGGTCTTTTCAAGACAGGGTCTCCCTGTAGTCCCAGCTGTCCTGGAACTCACTCTGTAGACCAGGCTGGCCTGAACTCACAAAGATCCGCCTGCCTCTGCCTCCCAAGTGCTAGGATTAAAGGCGCGCGCCACCACGCCCGCAAGACTTTATGATAGAAAGTCTGAAGAGGTGACTGACCTTCCTGCATGAGAGGAGGAGCTACAGAGCCAGCCAGCCCGCCTAGGGGGAGGAGCTACAGAGCCAGTCAGCCCGCCTAGGGGGAGGGGCTACAGAGCCAGCCAGCCCGCCTAGGGGGAGGGGCTACAGAGCCAGCCAGCCCGCCTAGGGGGAGGGGCTACAGAGCCAGCCAGCCAGCCTAGGGGGAGGGGCTGTGAGAGAATGCTAGTGGGCAGGTCTCTCTCTCTCCACACTGGGGCCGTGTTGTGTGGAGCTCCAGGGGTCCTGGTCCAGTATAATCATGAGAGGGAGCACCGAAAGGACCTTGTCAGTGGCTCCTTCACCTTTTTGCTCTGTAGGAAAGCCTGTTAAAATCACTAGTCTCCCCTAAACTGAAGATTGGAGAGCCTGCTCCTCCATCAATCTTGAGGCCCCCAGGGCGAGGGAGGAGGTGGAGCACGGAGGTTGATCATGAGCTGCTCTGTCAGGAAGGAAAGTTTTCTGCAACATCCACCAAGAAGAGTAATGTCTGACAAATCCATGAGGAATGGGGTTGCATGCCTCGGTTGTATTACAGCAGGAGTCTAAAGCTCTGAGCTAAGATCCAGTCCCTTTCGGACAATGGAAGCCCACTGTGAAGACACATGGGGTCAAGACCTTCAGCTTATTACGTGTATTTGTTTCCTCTTCATAAAAGATGTGCTTGCTGAAATAGAGTGTCAGCTGTCTTCTCCAGCCTTGTGTTCAGAAAGACAGGCCTAGGATAACTAAATCTCCAGGAGGAAACGGATTGACTGTTCTCTAGAGAAACGGAAGAAAGCAAGAACAAACACTCATCCATATGAGGCCCACCCCAATGAGAAGGCTTAGTTCACCACACAGCAGGCCTTGCTCAAGCACACTGAATTCATGTCTCGTTTTGAAATAAATACAGACAGTCAGAGGTGATTGGGAATTTGAGGTCGTCTTCCAACCTGAAAAAGAGAAAAAACAAAAACAAACAAACAAACACCTCCCAAGAAAACTAGAGAATTTGGTATGGGCATACACAGGAAAAGAAACCATTTAATAATCAAAGAAAAAATACACTCTAGAATTGTAGCGTCTTAAGGGTTTCCAAATTGAAATTTAGAAACTAGAAAAGAGAAAGTAAGCAATGGCATTGGAACCTTTAAACAAAAAGCCCTCGAGTGGGGGCTCTTAAGGGAAAGAAGAAAAGAAACGATTTGTTTGCAATTATGGAGAATATTATTCAGACAAGTTTGAAATTTAGAGGAAAACACGAGTCTCAGATACCAGGAAAAGGAAAAAGAAAAACAACAAAAACCAGGTAATTATTAAGTCCAGGAAAAACAAAAGATCATACAAAGTAAGCAGGTTTGACTATAATTCTCTATGTAGCTCAGCAGGCAAAAAGTGATTATTGATTTTGCTAAAAATTATTTTATAAACATGTCACAGGAATAAAAGAAGAGAAATGTGGGCAGCAATGTGAAAAAAAAAAAAAAACTAAGTCCTTATTTACCATGGCATGAAGCCAATAGAAAATGTCTCAAACTGATATTTTAAGAAATAGCAGTATAATTTTTAAATTATAGATGTAAATGCCAGAGGAAAGACCTATGAGTCTGAAAGATGGTTGTCTCTGGAGAGAAAGAAAATGGGTAGAATAGAGGACTTCTATATGTAAGTGTTATTTCAACAATGGTGGCTTTAATACAATTAAATCTCTGAGCTTCCTAAAGAGACATAGTCGCCGACACAACCTTTTAGTGGCTCAATCTACTTTTTTCCCCAATCAAACCAGCCAAGTTATTATCTTCTCAGAGATTCAGCTTTTCTTCCCATTAATGGAAAAGATATTTTTATTTATTTATTTATTTATTTATTTATTTATTTATTTTAGCATTATGGGAGCCAAGCCACTCTCATTTTTTATTGTTTTTTTTTTTTTTCGCTGATTGCACATTTCCATAGCTCAGTTGTGTGACAGAAAGCACATGGTTCTCCAGGGTAAAATACTTATATGCTTTGGCAAAGTAAAATTGTTGCCTTTTGATTTTTATCTTTCTTAAATTTTAGGCATCTGATCCCTGGATTTCTTTTTTTTTTAATTATTATTATTTGTTTATTTTTAAGGGATTCTACAATATAAGAACACAGTTGTTTTCAGATAACATTGATGTTGCTCAGTTTGCCGTACAGTTAGGTAATTGGTGCATTTTGTAAGTATCTATGTCCAAATTTTGAACAACCCAAGGTTCCCATAGTCCAGTTGGAGAAGCTTGTATGCACAGGCATGTTGATCAATTAGGAGTCCAGACTATATTGCTGTAGTCTCATGATTCACCCCTATCTCTCTGCAGCCCTTACATTCTACCA
>VZQC01003674.1:420341-502965 GCA_009823505.1 Rhizomys pruinosus
TGTCTCAAAAAAAAAAAAACAAAAAAACCCAAAAGTGTGTTACATCTTAAGTTTCTTTTCTTTTTTTCTTCTTTCTTTCTTTTTCTTTTTTCTTTCTTTCCCTTTTTTTGGTCTTTTTGAGACAGGGTCTCACTGTAGCTGGCCTGGAACTCACTATGTAGATCAGGCTGGCCTCCAAACTCACAGAGATCTGCCTGCCTCTGCCTGCTGAGTGCTGGGATTAAAGGCATGCACCACCACGCCCAGCAAGTTTCTTAATTATACTATGTATAACACTGTTCTCATGTTTTTTACTTTTTTATCTATCTTCTTTTGTGTGTTTGCATTATATGCACACTTATGTAATACCTACCTTGGGTTTTTTTTGTTTTGTTTTGTTTTGTTTGTTTGTTTGTTTGAGACAGAGCACTGCCACTTGAGCTCACCAACTCTCTAGACTGGTTGTCCAGCAAGTTCCAGGAAGCTGCTTCTCCTCATTTCCCTCAGCCTTCAGAACTCCTGGGGTGTAAACACAGCCTTCCATAGTCATTTTTTTTTTTTTTTGTATTTTCGAGACAGGATTTCACTTTAGTTTCAGATGGATTGGAGCTCGCTATATAGACCAGGCTGGCCTTGAACTCACAGAGATCTGGAACTAAAGGCATGCGCCACCATGCCAGGCCCCCGTACTAAATAGGAGTATCCACTGGGTATCAATTTGATCTTAACAAATGAAAGATCATTTCTAAAGGTGTTTTAAAATGGAATCAAGTAGCTACTTAGACACATGATTTGGATACAGGGCTTTCGAGAAGTTGGGGTGGATCAGAAACACATTTTTTTTTTAAATTTTATTTCTTTCTGTATGTGTATGAATGTACTGTCTGCATGCAAGTTTGTGCACCCGTGTCGTGCAATGCCGCAGAGGTCAGAAGCGGGTGTCGGATTCCCCTGGAACTGGAGTTCTCCTGGAACTGGAGTTTCAGACGGCTCTCAGCCGCCATGTGGGTGCTGGGGATCGAACCCGGGTCCTCTGCAAGAGCGTTGGCGCTCCTAACCGCTAGGCCATCTCTCCAGCTCCAGAAACACATTTTTTAGAGTTCTAGTCATGCTCAGGATTCTGAACTTTTCTTTCATTTAGTGATAGAAATACAGAACTTCAAGAGAGTGTATAAAGTTGAGCTATCAAAAGCAGAGGGAATTCTTGGAGGAGGGGAAGAATCAGCCAAACCCTGCCTTCACAGGAATGGTTTGTTTTATTATGGCAACTTCCCAGTAGGTGCAGAGATGGATTTCTCAGCTATGTGCCCTGTATTGTATGTAGTTTCCTGACTTGGAATATGAAGTCCTTCTGTGATTGCAGTTGGAACAGGTATCTCTATCCTCCAAGCTTACCCTTACTCTGCAATCACTCTGGCTTGGTCTGGATGTCCCAAGGCCAACTGTGGGAGGGTGTGTCAGTAGTCTTCTCCCTGGACTCCTAGCCTACTGCCTACCATTCTGATGTGGTGCTCAGTGAGGCTGGTAATCTACAGACAGCAGGAGCTCCTCTATGAACCCACTCCCTCCAGGGAGCTTCCTAATGCTCTGAGGGCATTGAATTTATACTGTCATTTCCCAGGCTGGCAGCACAGAAATATTGGTATATCCATCCACAGAGGTTGAGGTTATTTGACAGCTTCCAAACTGCTAGAAATAAAATATGAAACCCAAGGACCACACGAATGCCCCACAAAAAAACACATAGACAAAGCAAAATTAAGTTGGCAAGGCAGCTTTTACTTTTGCAAAAGGGTACATTCTGTAAGATGGAACAAGCACACCAACCTGGAAGATTTCTAGGTTTTTGTCCTTAATTCATGAGTACTGTGTCTTTTCCCCATTGTCTGGGGTCAGACCTCATAGGCTTTTGTGGTTGGCTAGTTTTTAATAAAATGGCAGAGAGGAAATGAAGGAGAAGGGAAAAGAGGCTGTACAAAGAGAAAAAGGCTCGGTCACCCCAGGCCGTCAGGTTCAGAAATGCAACAGGGCTTTTGTAATAAACAAGTTTTACAAGGTATGTGGAGAATTAAAATGTTTGGATTGCTTGTCCTAAAGCAAGTTTTACAGTGTTTAACAGAAAAGATTGATATTTAATGTTTCTTACACAAGCCAACAATAACAATGAACTATGGGTACTTTGTTCTAAGTTCAAGGGTCTGTTTTAGGCAAAGAAATGATCCTGGCCTGGCTGATTAGACATGGGAGCAGATTTAAGAACATCTTAATCTGGACAAGCTGGTTCAGTCCATTCAGACCAGCACCCCATGAAGCACTCTGTACTAGCCAGCTGTCACCAGTTGCAATGTGGATCTCAGCCTTCAAGGGGAAGACAGACACACAAACAGAATATACAGGTAAAAAAAAAAAAAAGGTTAAGACGGGGCCATGTGCAGGATGCTTTGGGGATGCAGAAGGCTGCAGAGACACTGTTACATCAGGATGCAGAATGCCATGAGGACACAGAGGCATTCTTAGCTGCCTGCACCTCTCACGCTTGCAAACTATAAATCAGTTCTTGGAGGAGAGCTCAGCCTGCCTGATACCATGTTCTTCTCTGACCTCAAAAATCTGCAGTTCCTAAAGAGGGTACCTCGATAATATTGTTCTCAGGACTAAGCCAGGACTCAGGATAGCATGGAGATGCTCTTTCCTCATCAAATTCAGCCACCCTATTCACTATTTAACTTCCTCCACTCCTCTGACTCTCCTGTCTCCAAGAAATCTCTGTTGTAGTAGCAATACGGCCAAGTGCCCCCCCCATCTTTAAAATGAAAGTTGTTTCTCTGCTCTGCTTATTGTCCTTGAAGGCAAGACCTGGTTGCCAGGTCTTGGCATAATGCTGTCAGATAACAGGTGCCTAGTAAATATTTATTGTGGACTGATCTGCATATACATTTGGGGTCGGGAGTTGGAATGCTATGTACTCTGAAGACCTGGTCACTGAAATGAGGTACCAGCTGTGCTATTTATCACTTGGGCAACCCTGATCAGTTATTTAACTTCTCTGAGACTCAAGTTCCTCATCTGTAAAATTGTGATGCTAATGCCTACCCTGCAGAGATGCTGTTTGCATAAAATAAAATGGTGAGCACGATCCACACAAACCTGGTTTAGCACCTCTTAACAGCTTTTGAAGGGCTTCCTCTTTCTCTACCTAACAAATGGACCATGAGAGAAAAAATGAGAGGGTCAGAGTGGGCGACCAGTTGTCCCAGATACAGAATGACTCAATTGTAAAAGTCAGCCTGCTAGCGAGTTTAACATGAGCGACTTCAACTGAACTTCTAGACTCTTCTTTCAGGTGAGAACATAAGTATTCATTATTACTCATGTGAGCAGTGGAGCTTCATGACTATGAATCCAGAACTGAGAGGAAAGCTTCTTGGGTTTGGATTTCATTTCTATTTCAGGTTGAGTGACTTTGGGCCAGTTGCCTAGTCTTCCTGGCTCTGTACCAATGCCAAGCAAGAAGGAGATAAAGAGAAGAGCTATTATCATGTGTCCAGCTTCTTTAATGATGTCAGAACAAATCTGGCACAGAAGAAGCCCTATCTATGTGGTTAGTACGTACCACTTTCCCTGTCTTAATTTGTAAAATTAAAGAATTAAGTCTAGTTTTCATACTTAATAGCTTAGTGTGGATAGCATAAAGTCATGTACACATGTGACTTGGCCAAAGCTCTGTGACACAAAGGCCACCCTCATATTCTATCATCCTTCCACCGCTTCTCCTCCCCAGACACATCCATCACCCTAGTCTCTGGTAAGTAACCATTGTCTCCTCTACTCTAACAGTGATGGAGTTCTGACCTCATATAGTTTATAGAACCTTGATCAGGTCCTGGAACCTCACTACGAACCATGTTACTTTCTGCTGTCAAGTCTTCTTAAGCTCTGGTCAATATAACTTCCATGTTCCGGACACCTCAGTAGCTCACTGCATACCAGGTATGAACAAAAGTTCTCAGAAAAAAACCCTACATCTTCAACTGTACCTCCTGCAAGTCTGGTTAATTGATTAGTTACTGCAGTGATTATGGAGAATTTGGAATTTTCCAGGTCCAGAGCCTAATTGCAAGTTATCTTGGGCTGTCTTCTAAATAGCTATTCATTGTCCACCTCTGTGTCTGATTTAACATCCTACGATGAACAGATAAAAACTGTTTGGAATGCATTAACTTAGCAGACCATAGATTCCACCAACTCAAGGGCTAAGAAGCCTGTGAGATAGCATCTAAGCCTGGGACAGACTTCTCCCCACTCTGCTCCCACGCCTCCAATGTCTCCACTGATGCATTTGAAGTGCCTTGATTTGTGGCTTTCTTTTTCCTGTTACTAGAAATGCTTCATGAAACTGTTTCCACATTGGAACTTGGAATTTGGGGTAACCTGAACCATATTCCTAGACCAAAGTCACTCATATTTGGCTCCATAGTAAACTATCTCTTATTCTCTCTGAGGCGGTAGTTGTGCTTTCATGTTGTCATAGGTTAAGTTCTGGGTCCCCCGTGTGTCATTTAAGGCTTCCTGTCTGGCTGTACCTTACTCCATTCCATTCCATGCCTCACAGCTCCACTTTCCTGAGCCTGTACTCACCCTGCTCCTGCCACCTAGAACCAGCCCCGTTCTCTGTCCTCCCAATACCACAGTCATGCTTGAAGGTCTTCTCACATGGCTTCTTTTCTTTCTTTGTTCATCAGAGACCTTTGACTTTCTTTTAGGATGCAACATCCTGTCTGAGCTGTTCTGTCCTTCCCCTCTTCTCTTGCTCAGGAATGAACATTCTATGGGGCCCCAGTAGGTCCAGGGCTTCTGCCCTACTTTGATAGGTGCTCAGCTCTTACCCCATGCACATGATCCTTCCTGGAAGCAGGTGGAAACTTGGGGCATTTGGAGGTGGTCCCTAAGCTGGACACCAGGTTGTGGTGGTGTTGAGGCTTTATAGCGGTATCCATCTTTTTTTCTTCTTTTCTTTTTCTTTTTTTCTTTATTTGTTTATTTTTTAAGGGATTCTACAATATAAGAGCACAGTTGTTTTCAGATTACATTGATGTTGCTCAGTTTGCCATACCATTAGGTAATTGGTGCTAGCATCCACAGATGAGGGATACCATTCATCATTTGTTTTTCTAGGATTGTGTTACTTCACTCAGCATGATATCTTCTAGCTCCAACCATTTGCCTTCAAAGTTCCTGATGTCATCTTTCTTTACTGCTGCATAGAACTCCATTGTGTAGATGTACCACATTTTCTCTATCCACTCATCAGTTGAGGGGCACTTGGGTTGGTTCCAGCTGCTTGCTATTGTGAAGAGAGCTGCAATAAACATAGCTGTGCATGTATCTCTGCAGTAAGATGAGTCTTGTGGGTACATGCCTGGGAGGGGTATGGCTGGGTCAGGTGGCAAGTTCATTCCAACTGTTCCAAGGGTTCTCCACACTGCTTTCCATAGTGACTGTATGAGTTTACACTACCACCAGCAGTGGATGAGTGTTCTCCTTTCCCCACAACCTCTCCAGCACTAGGTATCATTTGTTTTCTTGATCCTAGCCAGTCTTTTTGGAGTAAGATGATATCTTTTTTTTTTTTTTGCATGTGTATGAATGTACTGTCTGCATGTAGGTTTGTGCACCTGTGTCGTGCAATGCCTCGGAGGTCAGAAGAGGGTCTCGGATTCCCCTGGAACTGGAGTTCTCCTGGAATTGGAGTTACAGATGGTTCTCAGCCACCATGTGGGTGCTGGGGATCGAACCCGGGTCCTCTGCAAGAGCAGTCGGTGGTCTTAACCGCTAGGCTATCTCTCCAGACCCAAGGAGTAAGATGATATCTTAAAGTGGTTTTTATTTGCATTTCCTTAATGATTAGTGATGTTGAACACTTCTTAAGGTGTTTCTCATCCATCTCTAATTCCTCACTTGTGAAGTCTCTGTTCAGCTCTTTGTTCCATCTATTGAGTAGGTCATTTGTTTTCTTTGTTTTTTTGAGTAGTTTGTATACTCTGGAAATCAATGCTTTGTATCTGTGGTGAAGGTTTCCTCCCACTCTATGGGATTTCTCTTCACTTCCTTGATTGTTTCTTTTGATGTACAGAAGCTTTTGAGTTTAATGAGGTCCCGTTTGTCAATTGTCAACTTTAATTCTTGCACAGCTGCTGTCTGGTTTAGGAAGTCTTTTCCTACGCCTATGTCTAGTCTGTTGCCAACTTTTTCTTCTATTTCCTTCAGAGTTTGGGGTTTCACACTGAGGTCTTTAATCCATCTGGAGTTGACTTTTGTACAGGGTGAGAGGTAGGGGTTTAATTTCATTCTTCTACAAGTGGTGATCCAGTTTTCCCAAGACCACTTGCTGAAGATGCTGTCTTTCTTCCATTGTGTCTTCTTGGCCCCCTTGTCAAATATGAGGTGACTGAAATTGTATGTGCTCAAGTTTGGATCTTCAGTTTTGTTCCATTGGTCAACAGGTCTGTTTTTGTGCCAATACCAAGCTGTTTTTATGACTATAGCCCTGTAATATAGTTTGAGGTCTGGTATAGAGATCCCCCCCCTGTATTGCTCTTTTCACTCAGGGTGGTTTTGGCAATTGGGGGTCTTTTGTTTTTCCAAGTGAAATTAAGGACTTTTTTTCCACGCCTGTGAAGAAACTCTCGGGGATTTTAATTGGGATTGCATTAAATCTGTACAAGAGTTTGGGTAGAATGGACATTTTTACTATAATAATTTTCCCAATCCATGAGCATGGGAGGTTTTTTCATTGTCTAAAGTTTTGTTCAATTTCCTTCTTCAGGGGTTTAAAATTTTTTTGTAGAGATCTTTGGTGCCTTTGGTTAGGTTTGTTCCTAGACATTTTATTGTTTTTGAGGCTATTGTGAGTGGGAAGATCTCCTTGAATTTCTTCTTCAGTTGCTTGTTGTTGGTGTAAAGAAAAGCTAATGATTTTCCTAGGTTAATTTTGTATCCTGCCACTTTACTGAAGCTCTTGTTTCAAGTTTACTGGTGGAGTTTTTAGCATCCCTTAAATAAACGATCATATCATCAGCAAAAAGGCTTGACTTCCTCTTTTCCAATTAGTACTCCTTTAATTTCCTTTTCTTGCTTTATTGCCCTAGCAAGTGTTTCAAGCACTATCTTGAAGAGGAGTGGTGACAGGGGGCAGCCTTGCTGAGTTCCTACCTTTAAAGGGAATGCTTGTCATTTCCCCATTTAGGATGATATTGGCTGTGGGTTTCCTGTATATGGCTTTGATTACATTGAGGAATGATCCCTCCAATTCAATTCCCTCTAGGACTTTAAGCATGAGGGGATGCTGGATTTTGTCAAAGGCTTTTTCCACATCAATTGAGATGATCATGTGGTTTTTGGCTTTCAGTCCATTTATATGCTTGATGATATTTATTGATTTTTGTATGTTGAACCATCCCTGCATCTCTGGTATGAATTCAACTTGGTCATGATGGATGATCTTCTTGATGTGGGTCTGTATGCGATTTGCCAGTATCCTGTTTAGAATTTTGGCATCTGTGATCATTAGGGAGATGGGTCTATAGTTCTCCTTTTTGGTTGTATCTTTGCCTGGTTTTGGTATTAGAGTGATGCTGGCTTCATGGAAGNGAAAAAAATATTCCAAGCAAATGGTACCAAAAAGAAAGCAGGTGTTGCTATTTTAATATCGGATAAAATAGACTTCAAAGTAAAAGAAATCAGAAGAGACAAAGAAGGCCATTACATTTTCATCAAAGGAACAATCCACCAAGAAGATTTCACAATTATGAATATATATGCCCCAAATTCTGGTGCACCAAACTTTATAAAGACAATTCTCCAGGACCACAAGTCACAGACTAACCCCAGCACACTCATAGTGGGAGATTTCAATACCCCACTGAGTCCTTTGGATAGGTCAACAGGACAAAAAATAAACAGAGAGACATCTGAACTGAACGATATGATACACCAAATGGACCTCATAGACCTCTACCGAACATTCCATCCTAATACCAGAGAATACACTTTCTACTCAGCACCCCACGGAACATTCTCCAAAATCGACCACATCCTGGGACACAGAAGAAACCTCTACAAATACAAAAAGATTGAAATAATTTCATGCATCCTGTCAGACCACAGTGCAATGAAGCTCAACATCAACACCAGGACAAGCCCTCCTGCCTACAAGAACACATGGAGACTAAACAACACACTCTTGAATAATGAATGGGTCAAGGAAGAGATAAGAAAGAAATAAAAGCATTCCTGGAACTGAATGACAATGACAATACAACACAACAAAACCTATGGGATACCTTAAAAGCAGTCCTAAGAGGGAAATTTATAGCCCTGGGTGCCTACATTAGAAAAACAGAAAGAGCACAAGTGAACGATCTAACACAGCAGCTAAAAATACTTGAGAGACAACAACAGATGAACCCTAAATGCAACAGACAGGAAGAAATAACAAAAATCAGAGCAGAAATCAATGAAATAGAAATAAAGAAAACAATACAAAAAAATATCAATGAATCCAAAAGTTGGTATCCAGCTTTTTTAACACTGTGACATGATACTGCCATCTACAAAGTTCACTCCTGGAACCACATAATCAAGGTTCAAAAAAAAAAATAGCACAGTAAAGCCTCATAACATTTTAAATACATTTACTATTTTGTGTTGGGCTACATTCACTGCTCTCTTGGGCCATGTGCAGCCCATGGGCCGTGGTTGAACATGTCTCGGAGGGGTGGCTCCACCCTGGCAATTGCGCAGGTACCAGGCTGGAGAGAAGCAAAGAGAGACAGAATTCAGATCTGGGGGTTGGATTTACAATCCAGACCATGAGTTTCTTGTGGTTGGGGACTGGTTTTGAAACAGGGTCTCATTCTGTAGTGCAGACTGACCTTGAACTCATGGCAATCCACCTGCCTCAACTTCCCAAGTACTGGAATTACAGGCATGAGCCATCATGCCCATCTCAGACCAAAAGTTTGTGGTGGAGGATAGAAATCGAGGGGGGGCATTTCCTAGGTATGGGATGAAACCTGACCCCCACCAATGTAGATGGAGGGAACTTCCGGGGTGCTGGATCAGGCTGGACTTGCATGGCCACTCCACAGAGCTCATTCTACACCCATGTTCAGCTTCTGCTGTTGTGACATCATCAGTGCCCTGTACCATTTCCCAGTGTCCCCTCCCCCTAGGGCTCAGGATAGAAAGGCAGAGAACAGATTCAGATTCGTGTATAGATGGGGAAGGAATGAGAAGGGAGTGGAAACAGCAGGTAGAGAAATGGCAAAGACCCACGTGCGACCAAACCATACAGGGGCATGTTTACTACAGGCTCTTTTCTATTTTCTTCTAGATTGAATCCTTCTCTATGACCTCATATCCTAGGCAACCCCACAGGGCTCCAGTCTGATCTTTCATGGTCCAAGTATTTATTTACTCCCCAAACTCAGGTGTTGGAATTCTGATTCCCAGTGTGAGGTACTGGGGTGGGGGCTTTGGAATGTGACTTTGTCATGATGATGGAGATTACCATCATGACTTTGTCATGATGATGGAGATTACCACGATTGCGATTACTGCCCTTACAACAGGGACTTCAGGGAGCTCTCTTGTGATGTGAGGTTTTACAGAAGGTTATTGTCTGTGAACCAGAGAGTCAACCCAACAGACAACACATTTTCCGGAACCTCAACTTTGGACTTCCCAGCTTCAAGCACTTTAAGAAAGAAATGTCTGGGGCTGCAGAGATAGCCTAGCAGTTAAGAGCTCCGGTGCTCTTGCAAAGGACCAGGGTTCGATCCCCAGCACCCACATGGCGGCTAAGAACCGTCTGTAGCTCCAATTCCAGGAGAACTCCAGTTCCAGGGGAATCCGAGACCCTCTTCTGACCTCCGCGGCATTGCATGACACGGGTGCACAGACCTGCATGCAGACAGTACATTCATACACATACAAAAATAAATAATAAAAAAAGAAAGAAATGTTTGTGATTTAAACCATCTGGTCTGGTATTTTTTGTTATAGCAGCCCAAGCAGAAAAAGGGACCAGCTTTCCACACATACAGCTCTGCTCTCTGCTCCAGATGCTGGTGATTAACCCTCACAGTGACCTATCAAGATGACAAAACTTCCAGAGGACCTCCTGTCTGCTGAGTCTGTGCTGGGAGCTTATAGGAATTGCTACATTTAATCTCTAATAAAATTTTTATTATTTTTTATTTTTTTAATTTTATTTTATTTTTGTATGTGTATGAATGTACTGTCTGCATGTAGGTCTGTGCACCTGTTCATGCAATGCCGCAGAGGTCAGAAAAGGGCGTCGGATTCCCCTGGAACTGGAGTTAAAGACGGTTCTCAGCCGCCATGTGGGTGCTGGGGATTGAACCCGGGTCCTCTGCAAGAGCGGTCAGTGCTCTTAACCGCTAGGCCATCTCTCCAGCCCCAATCTCATAATAAAATTATGAGTCTGACACGACACCGACCTTTATGCAGAGGAGATGGTTGACTGAAACAGAGGTTAAGTCATTTGTTCTCAGTCCGGAGGACCCAAAGATGCTGGGATTTGACCTCTGCACTTTAAGGAAGGAGACTGAGCACAGGAAAGGGAACGTGAAGCTGGGGAAGCTTTTAATCTGAGTCAAAATGGAAGGCATTTGAATACTGCTCAGCTAGGAGGGACTGGAAGTAGGGAAGGAGGGTATATCCTGAAGGTAGGAAAAGGAGGAGAGAACAAAGAGCAGATTTGAAGGAGGTTCCTGAGCAAAAGGAGCTCAGCCTTCCTACGGTGAGAAGAGAGGTCCTTCTCAGTATGAGGTAGGGGAGGAATTTGGGGGCTGGCTGGAATGAAGTCCAGTCTCCATGCTGGGAGACAGGCCTGGGGCACCTCTTTGGCTGAAGACCCGGAGAGGAGAATAAAAGGCCTAGTGGAGCTCAGTGGCCTCGGATAATAAAAGGCCTAGTGGAGCTCAGTGGCCCCGGTGCATCTGGATCTCACTGCAATTAATGAAACGGCTTTTGGAAAGCACTTTGTCCCTCAGTTGACTGCTGTTTAGCCTCTGGCTGTCAGATCACCCACAGTCACAATGAACGCACCCTGCAGGATGGATGAGGGCAGGGACCTGCTTCCTTTTCTTTATCTAGGACAGATGAAGCCTCACTGCTGAAGCAGCTTTGTCTTCTGGGGAAAGGAAGGTGCAGTGTTTATCCACACCCCACCAGCTCACCCTGCCCCACCACTGGCAGCCCTAGTATTCTGACCAACTTAGGGTGGGCTGTGCTCTTGGAGGCTGGTATTTCCTGGAAGGAATATCTATAGGAGTGCTCGTGGCTCCTTGGTGCTCCTGGACAGTGAGTTATTGCAGCCTCTTATCTCCAGCAGCAGGTGCAGACATCCTGGGCTGCTCTTCCCTGCAGAGTGAAGCTAGGTAATATTTCCTGGCTCAAGTGAATGAGAGAAGCAGCCCCTATCACAGAACAGACGCTGCTCCTCTCACCCACGGATTTTTCTTTCCTTCTTTCTTTCTTCATTATGTTTGTAATTTTGTTTTATTATTTCCCATTGGAAGGCTGTGAAATGAAAATGATGCAATCTACTGCTGTGAAATAATGTCGTGCTCGAGTCCTTTTCCAATAAGCCCCGAGGTTTGCACTGTGACGGCTTCATTAAATTAGTTGGCTCCATGGCAAATGGAAAAGCGCTCAGAGCTTCAGAGTTGGCTAATCCGAGTTGGGCTGCCACAGACCGTGGCCCATGAGGGAGCTCAGAGGACTGGCTCTGCGTAGTAGGGGCCAATGGGCTTCCAACTGCAGTGTGGGACTTGTGCACAGCTGTTAGACCTCTTTCAGTCCTTCCCGTTGTGTGCCCGGGCGCTATCCCAGGTGCTGAAATGGATAAATTGGGGCAGGATGGTGGTTCAGCTGGTGGAGCAGGGGAAACCGGGCCTCTCTGTGGATCTCTTAAGGGGATTACAGGTACAAGGTGAGCATCTCTTTGTAGTCCAGGGCCCATGTTTTCAGATGCTAGTGAACACATCCGAGATGCTTGCAGATGAAATAGCAGGGATTCTGCCCACCCTTCCATCACCATCCCCCTGAGATTATGAGAACAAATTCTCTCTGGCTAGGCTCCACTGCAGCATTAAAGATTTCCATTACTGATAGTTCTTTCCAGTTAGCATTTCGGTATTAAACTCTGTCATTATGAAGTTAAATATGCATGATCCCTAAATCTATGCGTATTATAACAAGGCTTTATTGTTATAAATTTGTCTTCTCGGTCTTTCATTTCTGCCTTGACTGTCTTTTTAAAACTCTAACGTCTGATAACTAGCCAGGAGGTAATTAGGAAGTACTGCTAGACAATCACAGGCTTATTCTCTCACTCATTCATAGAAATTTATTGAATGTCTACAATAAGATACAGTTCCTCCAGCCAGTGGGAAAGACGGTGATGGCAGCTAATTACAGTACTAAAGAATTCTGGACTGAACCAACACAGGAAGGCCCCTCCCATATGCACACATAAATATTGGATAAAACAATTTGAAACCACAGCTGCATTTGAAAGAGTGGAGTGAATCCACATTCTAAAAACAAGTGAGAATCCAGAACGAGTGTGGTAAGTGAGAAGTGGAGGATAATTAAATCATAAAATTGTCACTAAGCCTGGGGTTTAGATGCAAGTGGAGACAGATAGGAGACCAAAAACTTCATAGGTAGCAGGGTCCGGAAATGGGGCTGTCCAAATGGCTGGGTATCTGGAAGGACTAAACAAGCCCCTCCTACCAGTTGGGTAAAAGGCAATGTCAAGGACTAAAGCAATCTCTTTAAAAAGCAATCTATAAATGGACTAGAGAGATGGCCTAGCGGTTGGTTAAGAGCACCGACTGCTCTTACAGAGGACCCGGGTTTGATCCCCAGCACCCACATGGTGGCCGAGAGCTGTCTGAAACTCCAATTCAAGGCGAACTCCAGTGACAGGGGAATCTGACACGCTCTTCTGACCTCCACGGCATTGCACGACACGGGTGCACAAACCTGCATGCAGACAGTACATTGATACACATACAGAAATAAATAAAATTAATAAAAAATTTTTTAAAAAGCAATCTATAAATGATGAATATTTAAGATTGTTTCAGGCAGACTTGGGGTCCACATTCTCATCTCTTATACTGTGAAAAAGATCAACAGAAAAATCAATGCATAAGTGGGCTTGAAATCAAAGCAACCCAATGGGACCCTAGCAGAGGCGGGCTGAACCCTCCTCTGAAGCATGCTTCCACGGAGTATCTGGGATGCCCAGAGGAAACACTCACTGAAGATGAACTCACAGGGGGAAAATCACAAAGCACAAAAGGAAACAACTTGCTGGAAAAGGAAGCCTCAAATTCAATGTGACACCATACATACAGACCCCTGATTTACCTGACAGCTCACCTCCACTGTCCCTACTTCTCCCCACTTGCTCAACATCATCTTGCTCCCAACTTTAATTCAGACACCAGGGAGTCTGAAGCCCCATGTCTCCCAGTTCATGAGAGTACATAGTTGCCGCTCAATGGGAGGAGGGTTCCAACACCTTTTCCTCATGGATCCTTAACTCACGGCTGTTTGAGTTCCTCTTATAAAGTGGTATCATGTTTGCATATCATTTGATATGTGTGTATATCCTTGTATGTGGTGTATCTGAGGGGTGGATGTGTATACAGTGTATTTGCACATATGTATGTCAGTGCACATGTGTATATCCATGCTTGTGTGGAGGCCAGAAGACAATGCTGAGTATCCTATTATCTCTCTGCCTTTTTAATTTGAGAAGTGACCTCTCATCCAACCTAAAGCCATGCCGGCAGCCAGGAAGCCCCAGTGATCTGCTGTCTCTACCTCCCCCATTACCATGTTGCTGGGGTGGCAGGAACATATAATTATACATGGCTTTTTCTGTCCATTCTGGGACTTTGAACTCAGGTCCTCATTCTTGCACAGCAAGCACTCTTACTGGCTAAGTCATCTTCCCAGCCCCATATTTTCATGTAACTGAAGAACATTCTTCTATGTACTTTAAATCAGCTCTACATTGGTTAAAAGACCTAGTATAATGTAAATGCTATGTAAGTGGTTTTTATACTGTGTATAAAGTTTAAGGAATAATTATAAGAAAAAAAACCTGTACATGTTCAGTACAGATGAAGTTTTTCTTGTGCATTTTTAGTCTGTAGGTGGTCAGATCCACAGATTGCAAGACCTGTAGATATGGCAGGCTGACTGTATATATACATACTCACAAACAGCATGTATACATTGTTTGTTAATATGAATAGCCCATTAATACACTCTGAAAGAAGCTCATATTTTTCCATCAGCCAGATGTGACCCTGAGAGAGGGATTTCTGCTGTGCGCTCACCTGGCAGTGTGGTAAGACAGTTCTAGGAAGGTGATTTTCCAAACATGGTGTGGTCTGACTCTTGAGAGACCTCAAGATCCTTAAGGAATCTTCTCCATTCCCTTAAGAGGATATCATCTGACATCCCTACAGATGACCTAGCAAATGAGCCATTATAGGTTATTTAAGTTTGGCATTCAAGCTCAATGATCAATATCCACACAAGAGCTTGATGGCCAGGCAAGACATGGACACTCCTACTCTACTGTGCATGGGCAGGCCATGGCCATCCTTGGGATGTCAGCCTTCTTTCGAATTGGTGGAGGGTCACCATTGATGCCCTGCTTGCTTTTCAGCCACAAATCGCTCTTGATTTGTCCTCTACTCTCCACTGTTGGAACGACTTCTATGTGCACCATCAGTACTTAACCTCTGTTTTCCACTAAGGAAAGCTTAAGGAGCATGCAGTTCACATAAGAGCCATTTAGCAGGTTACCCTCCATTCCTTCTGACTTCTTCATCATCATCTCCAAGTTCTTTCATCCATAACAGAGAGGTCAAGAGAGAGCTAAGTGCTAGTTCTTCCACCATGTGGAAAGAGGCTGGGTAAGTATTTGCCCCACTTGGGAACAGACATCCCCTCTTCTCCCCAGCTCCTTTGGGTATCAGAGATACCTAAGGACACCTGTGTGCCATGGCGATATAGCAGTAGTCACATGTGGCTGAGATCATTTCATCCTGATCAAGGGAAAATATCCAATGAATGCTTCATGTGTGTCTCCCAGGCCTGTGGCTAAAGAAAGGCAGGAGACACCTTTCTTGCCACTAGAGACAGGCACATATACAGAGTCGAGAAGTGGCAGAGGACATCACTAGGCTTTCCTGTTCTACTGCAATCCCGGTCACCCACCTAGGTGTCAGGTTACTGATTAATGTTCCTTCTGTTATTCTTAGCCTCTGCATGTCTTTTACAGTTCTTCATGTCTGCCTCTCCTTGGCTCAGTGCCAAGTCCTACCTAGAACAGGTAATAGGACTATACGTGCACTGATATAACCACCGGAAGAGATTCTGAGTTTGTACCCATCAATGCCTGATTCCCAAGGCTATAGCAGTCTGTAGTAGCAGACTTGGACAGCCTCCCATCGCTGAAGGGCTGTCTGGATGAAGGAGGATGGACACCTGCTTAGAATCCAACAGTCGCTGGATTCAAATGGCTTCCTTGATCTCCTCTTGCTTTTCAGTCTTCCGAGTGTCCACTCCCTGAGCATAGACTGCACACGGCAACTACTTCTATCAAACTGAACATTGCACAAGTGATGGGAGGAGACTTGTGATTTGGCTCCAAAGAACCAGGACACCTGTCTTGCTGGCACTTTGTTTCCTTGACTGGTTTGCTGTGAAGTGCGCTGCTACGCTGGAAAGAGCCTGCATAGCGAGGACCGAGGGAGACCTCTAAGCAGCAGCCTTTGAGGGCACCAAATCCCCTTCAAGAAGCACCAAGTGAGCCTGGAACAGACCCATCCTGACTCCAGTCCTACCCAGTGCCTCCATCTCAGTCTTGTGGGAGCTGAATGTGATAACCACTACACAATAGAAACCACACTATCACAGCTTTGTAGGATGCCAGAAGGAGAAGGCCTAGCTGGGCCTGAATTCCAGACCATATAAACTTTGAGACAGCACTATTTGCTGCTTTAAGCAGCTATGTTTGGGAGTCACTTGCTACTTAGCAATAGATAAAGACAGCTACTGAGGAGCATGTAGTAGACTTCCCTTGGCAGGGCATGAATGATCATATCTTGGAAACCGAATGTGGCCTGTTTATTTCACTAAGACCTCGTCATTAATAATGGGCAGACACTGTAAGGAACCCCAGAATACAGCAGTAAATGGGATTTACTGGTAAGAAACACCTATGCTAATGGCCATAGGCTTTAACAGTTATGCTAATGGCCATAACGGCCCCAGAGACAGTGTTTTAAACAAGCAGGGACATCAAAATTAGCCAGAGACTAGACTCCATGCCACATCTACCAATACCAATTTAGGATGTGAACAGGGAACTTAGAGCCTCTTAATGAAACTGAAGTGTACCAGTCACCACCACTCATCTGTCTCATAATGTGATGTAATGGAAAATGGAAGGCCAAATTGTGTGTGTGTGTGTGTGTGTGTGTGTGTACCCATGCATGTGGAAGCCAGAGAACAACCTGTGAGAGTCAGTTCTCTCCTTCCACCATGTGGGATCGAAGAACAAACTCAGATCATCAGTCTTGGGGCAAGTGTCTTTACCACTAAGTCATCCACCTGGCACCCTGGAGTATCTTTAAGATCACTAGTTGGTGCCAGCCTAGGAGAAGGGTACGAGTCCATCTCTCTGTCTTCCCATCCACTCTGCCACAAGATGCTCCACTCTTCTCACACCGAGTGAAGAACTCAGTATAATGCTGAGCTAGTCAAAGAGGCATCATGAGTTATCAAAGGACACCTTCTAAAATTAACTTTATTTGTTCTGAAAATCACCTCCATTCTACATCTCTCCATTTAGCCCTGAACGTTGACAAGGAGAGCGTCTCTCTCTGGAGTCCGTGGGTGCCTTCTGTAAAAAGTGGAGCAGACGCCTCCCAGTGGAGCTCTGTCTCTAGGCCCCAGTCAGAAGAAGCCAGGACTGGAACTTTACAGCATTGCAAACATGTCGGTTAGTCGTAGAGCCCTGCTTGCCATTTTCTTCTCCATCTTCCCTGAGACAGCTGCTCCTGTCCTGGGCTCCTCTCTGCATCTCCTCCAGTCCAGGGCAAGTGGTCATGGGCTCCTCACAGCCTGGATTCCAGTTTGGCTTGGTCCAGGGAAGCAACGTCCCTGGCCCACAGCTGGACTGAGGCGGGGTCCTCACGAGCTCACAATGTCCCAGTGCTGGCTCATGAGTGATGACTCACATGGGTTGACAACGACCTCCTTGCCATCCTCCGTGCTGTCACCAAACATGTCTGTGTCTAGGCAGAGGTGTGATGCTATGTGTTCAATGCGGGCTCCAGTCTTTGTCCATTGCTGAGGAGATAGAGAGGAGAGATAGTAAGCTGGCCTTTGCTACCTAAGCCCCAGAGTCCTATGAATAATGTGAGGGGTTCAGGAATCACCAGAAAGAGTGATTCCACATGTCTAGGGTCACCAGAGACTTGACTTCAGATCTTATAAATGTCACTGATTGCTTTGACATGTTTTAGGGTTTAAAAGGTTTTATTACATTCTATTAATGTGTGTGTGTGTGTGTGTGTGTGTGTGTGTGTGTGTGTGTGCATCATAGAGATGTGTAGAGGCCAGAAGACAGTGTGAGGCATTGGTTTTCTCTTTCCATCATGTGGATCCCCAGGATCAAACTCAGCTTGTCAGGCTTGGTGGAGAGAGCCTTCACCTGCTGAGCCATCTCTCCAGCTCTAGTTGTTAGGTTTTGTTTTAAAATTGGTTAAGAAAGGTAAAAGATGAATCGATAGGTTTTTCCAGGAAGACTCAACAGAAGGCAATAACTTTCCAAGCAATGGGACAGAAAACGTGAACTGAATTAATCACAGGAGCAAAGAAATGACCCAATACCCGATGCCTGCATTTATGGAAAAGTTGAGGAAAGAGAGGGTGAGGCACTGAGGGGGACAGCAGGGGACTTCTGCAGATGAGTTAGCACCTGCGGGCCCACAGAGAGGTAGACCCCAAGCACTGTTTCTTGACTCTTCCATGTGTGATGAGGATAGATTATGGACACATACTCTGACTAGGTATTGAGCTCTGTACTTCACAGAGACTATTCCAAATAATTGCTCTTTACAGCTACTTAGGGTTACATCAGCTCCCAGAGAAGAGGAAAGGGAAGCTCAGAGAGTCCAGTAACCTGCCATGCTTCACCTATCAGCCTCTCACATTAGGTGCAGTGGGTGGGACACCGAGCTGTCAGATGAGCACATCTAGGACATCATGAACTTTGGGTGACACAGCCAGAGTCCAGGGCCCTGAAGGCAAAGGGTTGAGTCCTGCTTATACCTGTGGCCCTGATCATTGTCTGGAATCCAGGTGGGTGATGAAGCTGTGGCAGCAGAGTCCAAGGTGAGTGGCCTGGAGTGGCCACCTAAGGCCCATAGGCCTTCTGCTGTGAGCTGACCAGCACTGTCAGTGCAGCCATTACTACTGGGTGCCTCAACCCTGACCCTTGACTAGGAGGGCCTCTTTCTTATCAATCCTTCCTCTTCTAATACTTCCTTTCTTTTCTTCCCAATGAGACTTATACTTACCTAGTCACATCATGAAAGGTGACCACTCCCAGTCCTACCCCCTGGGCCCTGCTGAGCACTCACCTGTCTCTCATCTCCATTCTTACACAGAACAAGAACCACCGGGGCACCAGGGAACAGGGTGACTACAGACAGGCACAGCTCCTCCTGGATGATCTGCTGGGTGTATGTGAAGGCCCATACCTGGAGAGACCAGGAAGATTTGCTCAGGAACGGGGTACAGGGTACCACCATTCATGGGCTACCACCATGCCTATGTGTGATGATTCATGTATCTGGGTAAGAACTGCTGGATGTCCCAGTAGGCAGTGGTCTTCAGCATGGTCACCTGGTAGAATACTACTCACAGGATAGAAGCTAGGGGAAACACTGACATGATGTCTCTGTCCCATCCCCTGTAAAGGGGCCTCAGCCCCAGCCATGAAGATGGATGCTGATGAACTCAGGCTCCAGGCAGCATCCTGAAGCACATCCAGCTGAGCTCTGTGGTTTCCAGTGTCTGCTTGGAGACATTTCCATTGGAGTCTGTTCCTCACATTTGATATTTAAAGCAGCCACCTAACAGACCACGCCCCCCCCTTAGCTGTCTTTAGAATGTGTCTTCTTTGAAGGATTCCTAAGTGTCTTGAGAACATTAGAGCTAGAACAAGAGGCAGACGGAGGGGTAAGGTGAATGAGGAGCCACTCAGGAGAGGAAATGGAAGGAGGGAAATAAGAAACTTATGAGAAGTAAAGTTATTTTAAGAGAGCATGTGCATTCTAACACACCAGCATAGCAGACAACTTGGCCTCTGAACTCCTGAAGGGGGAAGAAGTTGAGAACAGAATGCCCCTCTCACCCCTGACAGGATAGCAAATGGGCCTTCTGTGAAGCTAGTACAAGAAGGGAGGAACGTTTCCTCTCAAGCGCCAGTGAGTTCAGTGAGGCCCAGTGCTCTCAAGTTGGGGGACAGAAAGCACAGGCATGATGGCTGTCAAAATGAACCACACAGGGGGCTGGAGAGACAGCCTAGTGGTTAAGAGCGCCGATTGCTCTTGCAGAGGACCCGGGTTCGATCCCCAGCACCCACATGGCGGCTGAGAACCGTCTATAACTCCAATTCCAGGGGAATCTGACACCCTCTTCTGACCTCCGCGGCATTGCACAACACGGGTGCACAAACCTACAAGCAGACAGTACATTCATACACATACAAAAAAAAAAAAAAAAAGAACCACACAGAAGCTTCCTTGCAGGTTGTAAAATAGATGATGCCTGTCCTTTTCATTCCTCACAGGATAAAGATGATTCCTGATTTGAGTTCCCAAGGGCAGCTTCCGAGGGCCCCTCGTCAAGGGCTGTATCTCTTCTCTGTTAAATCCCTGCATACCAAGTGGCACTCTACCTGTGGACCAGGCCACTCATGGCCTACTTTTCCTTGGCCCATGAATGCTGAGAGCAGACAGCTACCAGCTATAGAGCTAAGTGTCCCCTAACTGCTTCTCCTGCCTCTTCCTTACTCTGTGCCTCGGCTACCTGCCTCCCGGTCCTGGTCCTTCCCTGACCTCCATGTGCTGACCATCTCCAGTGTCTTTTTGGGGCCCAGCTTGCTCCTGCTGCTGTCCTACAAGCCTCTGCTGTTCTGACAGCACGACCATCGCTGTGCTGGATGGCGAGCAGTGCTTCTCCTAGTCTACACCCTTCCCCTGCCTCCTCGTTCAGGAACACCACGACCATCACTGTGCTGGATGTCGAGCAGTGCTTCTCCTAGTCTAGACCCTTCCCCTGCCTCCTCGTTCGGGGACACCATGACCATCGCTGTGCTGGATGGTGAGCAGTGCTTCTCCTAGACTACACCCTTCCCCTGCCTCCTCATTCAGGGACAGGGCTGTCAGCTCAATGGGAACCATTGTTCTCTCAGCACCTGCTGGAAGATTTTTTTTTTTTTTTTGAGACAGTGGCTCATTGAACTTATGTCAATCCTCCTGCCTCAGCCTTCCAAGATCTGGAAGTACAGGTAGGGGTCACCAGGCACAAATCTGCCTGAGGATTCTTTTGTCCCTTTTTAAATTGTTGATATAGGGAGAAGAGCTAAAAATGGAAGAACTCCCTAGGGAGTGGATAGATATAAGATGGAATAGGACTGTCTGAGCTCATGATCCTTGTAGCCTGGTGATGGCTATACAGGACCTCTTTACATTACTCCGTGTACTTTGTATCTATACACTTGAACTTCTCTATGATAAAAGGTCACAAAATGTTTCAGTAGGAGATATCCAAGAAATTCTTCTCTGGTCTTTTGAGCATTATTTTTTTTTTGAGATAGGGTCTCCCTTTAGTCCTAGCTGGCCTGGAGCTCGCTATGTAGACCAGGCGGGCCTTGAACTCACAGAGATCTGCCTGCTTCTGCCTCCTGAGTACTGGGATTAAAGGCATGTGCCACAACGCCCGGCCTAAAGCATCATTATTTTACATGTGCCATTCTCCTTCCTCTAGGATAAGATTAGCTAAGAGGGGAAACAAGTTTGTAAGTACACAGGACATGCAATGACCCTGGTGTATATAATCAAGGCTGACATTTATTCAGCACTATGTACCAGACACTGTTCTGAGAGCTTTATGCCAACTGACCAATTTAATCTTTGAAAGAATCCTATTGAGTAGGTATTGCTCTGACCAACACTTCACAGGTGATGCCGCCAAAGACTTGCAATTTGCCCCATGTCGTATAGTATTGGTCCTCCTCCCGCCCGCCACACCGGCTCTCTGCAGTAGCTCTCCCATTGGGCACGCTGGCTGAATCCCAGCTGAGTTCAGAGCTCTTTTAGACATGTTTAGTCATCAGAGAAGATACCTGTCCCTGAGGGTCCTCTTCAAATTTGTAATATTAAAACCATAGACCAGCTCCATACCGACAAGAAAGAGCGGGCTAGGGTCTTCGTCGTGGCCAGTTTCCAAGGATAACTCCCATTCCAGCAGCGCCTTAGCTTAGTTATGGGAGTTATCATTGTTACTCATCAACTTGCTATGTAATGTAGGAATGTAAAGTAATATTTTTTTCTTTATGTGAATGCAATTCTACTGTCAAAATGTGAATCCCTGAACATGTTTTTGAATTGACCTATAGTGTATTTTCAGACATAATTTTGGTATATGTGTGCCATGTATGAAGGCATATTTTAGAGCAATACAAATTAAAAAGAACAACAACAAAAAGAAGACTGGGTCAAAGAACTGATTGAAACAGTAAACATCTGCCCAAAACAGTAAACTTCTGCACTCAAAAATTCAAAACAGACTGAGAAAAAAATGAAAAACATGTATGGCAGATTGTATGAGCTCTGGAGGGTGGGGAGAAAGGAGGAGGGAGTGGGTATAAATGTGATTATGAAATCTTGTATGAAATGCACAAAACCTCAATAAAAGAAAAAAAAGAAAAGAAAAGGAAAAAGAAAAGATTGTGCCCCATGTCAGGGTCTACAGAGGGAAAACCAAAGAGCAGTACTCTCCCTAACTTTTTTGGTGGGAGTGTGGGAGGAGTTGAGACAGGGTCTTCCCATAGCCTCAGCTGGTCTGGAACTCACTATGAGGACCAGGCTGGGCTCAGTTTCACAGAGAGCTGCCTGCCTTTACCTCCAGAGTACTGGGCCCTTCCTAACATTTACCTGTCACGTGAGGATGATAACAGAACATAGCTCGCCTGAGGGGTCATTGCAAGGACTAAGCAAGATGAGTACTTGGCCCAGATCCTGGTCCTGGCTCCAAGCACATGACCCACAGATGGTACGTCCACATGAGAAGGAGCGTTGAGTGAACTGAGACGAACAAACGCCTACAGGAAATTTAAGTGGCTAGTCTTTTACAAAGCAGGAGCCCATGTCATTTACTGCTGATGGTCAGTTCCATGTTCAAGAACTCTTCAGTGAGGGGAATATTAAACAAGTGGGGGGAAGGAACACATGGCAGCATTGCTGGTTTGGTAGCGGTTAGACAGCCAGCATACCTCCTATCAGAAAGGGAGTCTTTCAAGGGTCAGGCTGGTTTTGACCACTTCACTTTCATGGTCTGTTTCATCAGGTACAATTTCACGGAAGAGCAGGGACAGAGGACCGAAGAAGTCAGTGGATATTCTGAGCACTGCTAGGCTGACTATAAACATGAGCTCTCCTCAGAGAGGCAGGACATGAGCAGAGGGCATCAGGGCCGCCAGCTGGTCTCCATCTTGTGGGCCACACTAGAAAACCCACTAGTCCATGAGCGTGCCCGTGAAGTGTTCTTTTTGGACTAGCATCTGGAAGGAACAAACCAGGTACAGCAGAGCCTTTCATACAGTGTAAGGATCTCTAAAGAGTCAGCATCACTGTGACAACAGCCCAGATGACTGACAGGCCATGTTGAGCTTTCTTCCTTGGTTCCATAGACACAAACCCCACTATGGAGGGGGCTCCTGGCCCAGAACCAACAAGACATGGCAGACTCCCAGATATATGTTTTGATTGAGACCCTCAATGGACTCAGTGTGCTGGATAGCTTTAGTGTCAACTTGACACACCTGGGCTGAGGAAGCCTCAATTGGAGAATTTCCCCCATTAGACTGGCTTATGGCCATGTCTGTGGGATATTTTCTTGATTTGTTGAGTCATGTGGGAGGGCCCAGCCTACTGTGGGGGGCACCACCCCTGGGGAGATTGTTCTGTATTGTAAAAGAAAGCAGGTTGAGCATGGGCCCGGGGAGCAAGCCAGTAAGCAGTGTTCCTCCATGGCCTGTGCTCCAGCTCCTGCCTCCAGGTTCCTGCCCTGAGTTCCTACCTTGAGCTCCCTAAGTGATGAACCTGGGAGATGTAAGCCAAATAAACCCTTTCCTCCCCAAGTTGCTATTGGTCAGAGTGTTTTGTCACAGCAATTGAAGGAAAACTAGAACACTTAGGTTTGGAATCTTTTTTAAAATTTTCTACTGTGTCATCTACATCCACACGAGCAGAATAAAGATGGGATTAAACCCCTGCAGCTACTTTGTTTTGTTGGGTCACAGGGTTGGGGTCTAGCATGATTTCTACACCTGGGATCCCTGCTCGCTAGCTTACTAACCTTGTGAACTTGAGTGAATTACCTCTGGGACTAACAGCAACATGAAGACATGACTAGTCCCTCCAGCAGAGGCTCACTAGACAAGAGTACATGGGTTAGTATGTGTATGTGTCCAGAGTAGTGCTTGCCATTTAGCCAGTGTTTGGCTACTGTCTCCAGTGGTGAAAGCAGTGGCTTGGAAACCAACAAGACACAAGAGAGGTGGCCTTTAGACTTCCCTTTGGAAACTGACCAGAGACAGGTTGGCATATCGCTTCTGAGGAGCCATAACCAGGCTGTGATGAAGGAATCTGAGAAAGGGGAGCAGGGGTGTGGACTGACTCTCAGTTCCACCGAAGACTGCAAATTTCTATTCCGGGGGTGTCAGGATATGTGCAGATATGGGGAACACCTTCACTCTCATTCTCTCCTGGAGTTTCTAGTTGCTACTTCCTGCTTCACAAATCCAGAGCCCAAAGCACTGGGTACTCAGGGGGGAAGAACGTGCTGCAAATTGTCTTATGTTCCTCCCACTTTAGGTTGGAAAAGAAACTAGATTAGGGCACCTGTCTTCTTTCTACTTTTCATAGATATTTTTCCAGAGCATCCAGTGAAGTTAAGAGGAAACTTGTTAGCCTGGAGACTTCTCAGGCTTCACAGGTTTTCAAATGCATGATGTATTTCGCTTGCATTACCCTAGGGCATCAGTTTGCCAGCATCTTTGAAACACTTGAATTCAACATTTTGCTCCAAAGGATGACAAGCTAGCAAGAAGGAAGGTGAGGCAGGATGTGGGATGGGTGGTCTGGCATGCAGCGGGGACATGAGCCAGTGTCAGAACTACAGGATAAAACAGCCTCCATGCAGGAATGTAGCATGATGGGAGAGTGCTCACTAGCATGCACAAGGCCCCAAGTTCAATTCCCAGCTCTGCCAATCAAAACAAACCAAAACAGAACAAGTCTCATTGCAGAGATGAGGAGAACCCAGTGTCTGGGAAGGAGGAGAGTGTGTCAAGAGCAGCTAGAGACAGAACTTGGAGGTCCTGGTCCCCATAATTCAGGGTCTTAGAACACTCTTGATGGCTCCAACCTGATGTTAGGACCTGTATGGATCCTGTATGGATTTGTGATCTGACAATAGACTGTGCCCCTAGATTCGACCCTAGGCTTTCAGAGGGGAGTAATTTTGCTTGGATGTGAAAGCTGGGAGTTCTCAGTGTAACACAGAGTCAGAAGTGGGAAGAAGCAGGATTGTTGCCTGTGTCCTAGCGTGACATCCGTGGAGCAGGGCCCCCGTTCTTGCCCCAGTTCTCATAAATGGAAGGGCATTGTTAATGAACTACCTACTCCAGACCCAACTTTTGCCTTTTATGGAAGTCGTTCCTGAAAACTGACCACACAGAAGACCCTCTTGTCAGTTCTCTCCTGTCAAGATGGTTTCAATATTTACAACTTCAGATGGAATCTTACAGCCACGTGTCTTCTCCCATGACTAATAGAGCTTGGAAACCAGGCATGACTCAGCTGACGTGAGCGACGGAGAGTCATGAGGAGCGCTGGTGTGGGGGCCACCACTGGTCTATGTCGTTTCCTTGGTATGGCTGCTCAGTGACTGAAGAGGTGGGTGTAGGAAGAGAAAAGCCCCACTCTGTTGGTGACAGACTAAGCAAATCCTGCCCCAGGAAAGGGGGCAGACAACATTCTGTCTACTGGGATTCCCATGAGGACCATCGAGAGAGAGAGAGAGAGAGAGAGAGAGAGAGACCACCTACTCACAACACTTTACAATGCCACTTGACCAAACTGTGTCACTGCCAGCCAGGCATCCATACCTAAAGTAAAACTGGCACCTCAATTACCTTTCCTTTCTTGTCTAGTCTAATTCCCACACCACCTCCCTTTCCTGCTGGGAGCAGAAACTTCTGGAAAAGTCATTGCAAACCAGAGCCAGGCCTGTGAGTGTAGGCTTTGTGGTATGGGCAAAAAGGAGCCATTGAAGGCTGTGTTGAGGCTGGGACAATAGTTTAGTGGCCATACACAAAGCGAGGATGAGGGTCAGTAAACGGGGACAGGGCAGGAGGTGGTGGCCATAATGTAACACAAGGGTTCTCAATGGGGGGCATTTTTTTACCTCTCTGGGTATTTGAAGAGTTATAGTTCCAAACAGCAACCAAGTCAGGATTGAGAAAAAAATAGACCTAGCAGAAATAACCAAGTGTGGGGTCTGAGAAGAGGTTGTCTGGGGAAGAACGTCGTGGGCTGCAGACTGGAGTGCTTCAGAAGGAAGAGGAGCCGAGGCACTGGGCAGGATTGGTACCATGACACAGGGGCAAAGGGCCATAGGTGCAGAGAACTTTGTAATGAAAGGTGGCCTGGGTGCTTAATGTATACTCATGACCTTCTGTTGAGCTGAACCAGAGAGATGTTTGACTCACTCAGTTTCCCAGTGTTTGAGAGACAGTCCTGGTAAGAGTTCTGAACTGTGAAGCTTCTATTCCTAGAGCCCTGTCCTGGGACCTTGAAAATGTCTCACGCTTGAAGATAAAACTCCACTCCTCCGTGAGGGAAGAGACCATGGTTTGGCTCCTGCTTCTCTTCAGCCTCAACATCTGCCATGCCCTCACATTCTATTCTGTGACTCAGTTTCACTACAGTCCACCCTTGTGCTTGAGGCCCCATCTCAGCATACACTGTATTTCCTGAGTCACCCTCTTTCTGCTTCCTGACCTTGTCTGCTTTTGCTTATGTCTCAAAACAACCCATTTTCAAGTCTTCTGGGACAATTCCTGATCCCCCCCCCACAAAAAAAAAACACTGCCATATCTCTGCACTTCTATAGCACCAGGGACAAATGACCAGGACAGAGATTAGATCACAGTGGATGCTTGTGCATTTCCTGCTGCAGCCTGGCCTTTCATCTCTGCATCTTTAGTTAGCCCAGTGAATGAATGATGCATGAAGATACACAATTTGCAAATCAATAAACAGAGGAGATGGTCAAAGCTTGAGATATGGATAAAATCTCCAAGAGAGAATCTTAAGAGAGAAGAACAGGGGCCTGAGAACCTTAGTGAGCACCCAGCACGATGGTAGAGGGACCAGCTGAGTAACCAGGCAGGAGCAGAAGGCAGGGGAAGAGAGATTCTGTTGGCTGGAAGGGAGTCACGTGATGACTGTGCTTGGCCAAGTGCTACAGAGGTTGCGACAGGTGGTGAATTTGTCAGTGACCTTGAGATGAGCAGGCCTGCTTTCAGAGGGGAAAATACTGCAAAGCATGGGGCTGGGTAGGATGTGCTCCATCGGTGTGTCTAGTGAGGCATAAGGAAAGCTTTCCTGGAATGGGCCATGACACTGTAGACTCAGGGAAGCAGGAGAGACAGGAGAGTAGTGCCCATGGATAGAGCAGGGGATGGGAGTGGGTTTAGCAAATCTGATGAGATTGCCTAGAAGCCATCTGTGAGACTCAGCAAGCAGGTGTTTTATCTAGAGACAATGCCCAGCAGCAGGCTTTTCTCCCTTTACAAGTCAGATCTGCAGGGTAGCTAGCTGTGTGACCTGCCCTATCTGACCCAGCACATGTTCATGGCCTGAGCGTAGGAAACTGATTGCAGTCTCCACTAGCTCCTGCTAAATTATCAGGCCCTTTCCTGGAGGAGATGCCAGCTGCAGGCCATCTTTCAGAGGGATTCCATGTATTTGGAAATCAAATGGAGAAAACCCAGTGGTGTCCTTTCCTGTTCTGATGCTGATCTCTGGACCCCAATATCATTCCAGAACAGAGGACCAAGGCTAATCTAGAGGCCTCTCTGCTCTGTAGCATATAGCATGTGCTACATCGCCAGCCGATTACTTTACCTGGGACTTTGCTTCCTCGCCTCTGACCTTGGTACAGGTGTTCAGTCTTACTTGTGGAGTATCTTGGTTTTTCTGCTTTTGAGACTCAATGCACTTCTGCCTCTGCCGGATGTTGCCCTTTTGGATGGAGGAATCTGAGGGGACCCTGGAGGAAAGCCACAAGGACAGATGATGGCATCGGTACCACTGGCAGCTGGAGAGGTTGGGGAGGGGGGCAGAGCCCTCTCCCTCTGTGCCATCACAGAAGGTTGGCACTCCTCAGAGAAGAGAAGGATGTTGCTAGAGTGATACAGTAAGGACTCCACCAATGCTAGTTGGTGGGTGGATCCCTGGGACAGAGCCTGTGTCACCAGACCTCTGCTCTTCGGACAACTCGGTGCAAACCCCAGCAACTGAGAAATTCTGCTACCAGCTACCCTCGGTCTCTCATGCTGCTGATTTGCTGTAAGTCTCCTTGTCTTCAGGATAGCCCAGACTAATTTGTCTAGTTAGTCCTTCAGAGATGTAGAAACTGCCTTCCAGCTGGCCACAGGCCATGTGTCCCCTAGACTAGGCCAGCCGAGAGCCTCTCCTTGCAGTCAGCTATGGCCCCAGCAGGCAGGGGTACCTGAGCTCGGGGTAGACATTCTCCAGGTACCACTTGAAGCTCTGGCAGTGCAGATTCTTCCTCAGGTTCAGCCTGTTCTCGATGCTGGGATAATGAGGTCGCAGGGCAGGACAGAGACAAAGCACAGATGTCAGAGACAGTACTCGTAACAGTGACTCCCCCCAACCAGGGACCACTCTGTGCCCACACATCTCTAGAAGGTGCTAGGAAATGAAATGAGCAGAGATTTCTCTAGTTCCAGACAGAGTTATGACAACATCGAGCTGTGTCTTTTGATGGTGTGGTAACGACACCATGGACTTGAGCGCTTCTACTTGAAAATGGAACTTAGAAGTGTTTTCCGTTTTCATCAAAAGCAAAGCTATAAGAACCTTGTGTTGTTAATAATTCAGCACCAGGACTCTGGATCTACTTACTCACAGTCTCTCTTGGGATTCTGCAGTTAGACTAACCCTCCCTACTGTTCCAGCCTCAAAGAATCCTCTTCCCCGGCCAGTGCTGAAGTCTCATCCACGTGTTCATCAGATTCACTTAGCATCTCTATGTTGTTCATTGTGAGATGTGAATGGTTTGGAGCAGCAGAGAGTGATTTGGAGCACAAGACAGTGTGCCACAGCTCATGTGGCCCTAAGGACGGGGCATGGAGACACCTTGGAGGTACACTTTTGCTTGCTGGGTCCATGGTACTTAAGACAGCATTGGCTGCTGATGCTAGGATGTGGAAGGAAGAGTGGTCACTATCTAGACAAACCAGACGATAGACGGTGCATGTGTCCTGCTATAGGTGGGGTGGGCCAGAGATCAGGGCTATCTAAACAAAGTTCTGTTGCAGAAGCAATACTGGCCACAAGACCTTAAATAAATGTGCACGTGAGTGAGGAACATGAGTGTGATGACAGCAAGGACAGTTCACAGAAGGACAGTCCACAGAAGGACAGTCCACAGAAGGGCATCTGAGGTACTGCTAAGGAACACAGACTCTCCAGGGCACCGAGATGAACTTGGTGGGCTCTGTGCAGCGCATGACAGGGTGATGCTTTGAGAGACTCTCACCATTGCTTCTAGAATGGGCCAGATGGGGCAGAGGTGGGGCAGGGAGGGCAGGCAGGAGGTGGCACTGGGACCTGAGTGCCCTTGTACTCCCTTTAGGGAGCTGGGAGGGGACGAGCATGGTCAGTCTTCTGCTTCTCTCTATCTTCAGTCCACCTACCATCTGGTCACACCTTGTCCTCCCTGACAACCAACAAAAGGAGCTCTGCCTCCTGTCTAGGAGTCCAGCCTCACTTCTTCTCAACTCCTTTTCTTCCACGACTACTAAGACGTCATCCAAACTTCCTCCTCCTCCTCCTCCTCCTCCTCCTCCTCCTCTTCCTTGTCGTGCTAGGAATCCAATACAAGATGCACACTAGGTAATTGCTCTTCCATTGAACTACGCCCTCAGACCCAGAACTTCTTACAGAGCACAAGATCTTTCAGCTCCTCAAGGACATGAAGGTCAAGCTTTTAACACGCTCAGCGTCAGTATTTAGAAAGGGCCTGGACGCTCAGTGTATGAACAAGGCAGCATCACCAGGAGCGGTGATCATTCAGACAAGGCAGAGAACGGAGTCAAGTGTGACACCCTAGGCGCTTGACTTGCCTGATGGGGTGTAAGGAAGACTGTTCATATGATTAGATTGGGACTATGGGATGACGGGCATATTCAGGAGCAAACTTGATGAGTTCAGCTAAGAACTTGTGCTAGAGGTGTCTGGAAGACATCCTAGAATTGGTGGCCATTTGAGAGTTGGGCATAAGAGACTGGAACCCAGAGGAAAGGTCCCACTTAGAAACAGAGATGTGACTATGCATGGCATAGACAAGGCCATGCTGGTGGGAGAATGTCTAGTAAAAAGGAGACTTGTGATGGGTTTTGGAGGAAGACCAGCATGTCAGGGGTGGGAACGATCGAGCTTGCAACTGGAATGGAAGAAACAGAACAGGAGCAACAGAAGCGAAGACTACAGAGTTCCGGAAGCTCAGGGGCCAAGGCATGTCAGAAGTGAAGGGAAGGGAGAAGAGATGGGGGGCGGGGGAGACATGAGAGGAGACGAAGGAGTGCAGGAGCCCAGGTTAAGCCTTGGAGGAACACACTCAGGGGTCTGGGGAAGGCAGAAAAGGTGGGCCACTCCTTCATGGTGCAGGGTCCAAGGCAGGCAGAAGAAGGCAGACACACAGATGAAGAGTGATGCCAGACTGAAGGGGTTTGTGATTTGTTTTCTTTCCTCCCTCTCCCCTTAAGACAGGAGTAAGTATAAACATGTAAGGGAGCAATGCAGCGGAAGAAACTTGAGGTAGTGCAGAACGGAGTTACCTAGAGACAGGCATACGCCCCTAGCTGCACGCTGCACACTGCACGCTGCCTACTACTAATCCTAAAGCCAAGAAAATCCGCCGTCTGCAGGAGGCGCTCAGGCACCAGGGGCTTTGAGGCTCCGCAGGTGACTCTACTGTCAGGATGGTTTGGGAACTATCTCATGGAACCTTACTATCAAAATAGGGTCCTCTGCCAGCAGCAAAGCATCACCCGGGAGCTTATTAGGAGCACAGACTGTGAGATTCAGATTCCATGATTTAACATGATCCTCAAGAGATCTGTATGTACATTAAAGTTTGAGAACCCCTGTACCAGGGGCAGAAGAAGACGAATCCAGATGGCAGGAATTCAATAAATGTTAATTTATGAATGACTGCAGGCATGAATGGTGCTTCCAGAGGAGGGCTGGCTAACCCACACAGGAAGCTCATCTGTCCCTAGGGACAAAAGAGCAGAGAAGAATGGTGCGTTTGTGGCCAGGCTAATGGGTTGGTTTGTCTTTGGAAATTGATGTTATCTAATTCATGCATAAAACAAGTGCTGTCCATGTAAGCAAAAGGAGGTGGTGGGCTCATGGGTGGCAGCAGAGTGGAGAAGGATGACTTAAGATGGGACTAGAGCTGCCTGGGAAAGGAGGCGGGGCCGGGGAGCACACTGAGACTGACGGAGCATTGTAAGTGGGGCCAGCTGAAATTCCACAAGACTGTCCAGCAGCAACAATAGAACCCAAGGTGGAAAGAGAAGTGGGCGGAGAAAGGGGTGAAGGGACACGGCCATGGACCCAAAGTTCTCACGAGAACAAGATTTTGGAGGACAAAATCCTCAGCAGGGGTGAAGTGAGAGGACTAGAGGGCAAGCCTGGATCATGATGTCAGAGGTCCATGTTGTTTTGGCTGCTTCTGATTTAATTATGTGCAGGGATCCACTTGACCCTGTGAAGTTCGGACTTCAAAAGCCCACCTGATCAACAATCTTATGTGATGAATAAATTATACTAGTAGGACAAAAAGTCATGGTGGACCTCAAAGAAACCCAAATGACAACTAAGGGAGTTCATGATTTTCCGTTAGTTCAGCCAGCTTGGTCATCCAGTTTTAGAGTCAGAGAGCTGTGGTATGATTTGGGGCACACACCTTCATCTGTATAAGCCTCAGTCTCTGCACTTGCCAAACAGGGCTAACTAACTGTATTTCTGAGTTTGAGGAAGATTAAAGAGATATCTCACAGAATAACACCTAGTATTAATACACATCCTTATCTCTGTTAAATTCTTTCATGAAGCTTGACTGTTGCTGGGAAGAATGTCTGTCTACTTCTCCTCCAAGGATCAGAACGTGGGCTTGGGGGAACTAAGAAGTAGTAAAACGAACTCCAACCTGGAGGGACCAGTCCCCCATGTTACCTTTCTGCAAAGAGCTGGTAAGAGAAGACTAATGTGCAAGTCCAAGCTCAGTTCCTTTACTGAAGTGGCCATCTAGGCACAGCGGGTCACAGCATGGGAGCTTCCCGGGCACCCATAACAGGGTAGAGTGCAAAGGAATCTGAAAGCAGAGCAACCACGGCTCTGGGCATGCAGATTAGTGGCTCAGGTGACACAGCTCGGGTGACAGTGGCTCAACTGACAGGCTTATGAGCTGAGACCCTTCTCGCCTCTGCCCTCCTCAACCAGTAGGACACTTACTTCCCAAAGGGCCTCTCCAGGGCGAAAGGTCGGGCTGCATAGTAGTATTGCTTGTACTCATCCATCCACACTTCAGCCGTCCTCTTGGTGTTCCTGGGGAGAGAAGATGTTTCAAGGGGAGGCTGTGTAGAAGCAGCCGGGTTATTCCCAGTTGAAAGTTGGCAGCACCATCCAGGCTATGGCCACCAGGATTGAGAAGTAACATCATTGTTCCCAGAACACTGAGCCAGTAAGTGCCCCCCATCACCAAAGGCACCCCAAGATACAGCACTTTAGTAGTATCAACAAACCTTTCTCCAAAAGGTATAAATCAGAAAAATCACAGCAGCATCTGGACCTCTGTGACTCTCAAGGAAATATGAAAAGCCCAGAAGCAGTGCGGCCATTCGCTGTCTGTCGTTCATGGCACAAAGTCAGGGCCTGTGGAGCACCTTGTCTCTTGCCAGCTGGGCTTGTGGGCTCTTGCTCCAAGGTCCTCCCCCTTCCCACAGGGGACATGCCTCAGCATGCCCAAGAGCAAGATCAGTGCCCATACAAGCTAAGCAATGGAGTAAGTCTAAGGAATTAGCAATCAAGCTATCTCTTTGTCAGCAAAGATCTGCTTTGAGTCTGACCCCAATGGCCACAGTAAAAGGAGGAGAGGAAGAAAAGGGAGAATGGGAGAATGTCATCATCCAGCAGTCGGGGGTTCCCAGGAGAGCCCCAGAGGGGAAAGAGACCAGAAAACAAGCAGGGCCCAGGGTCTGGGCAGCAGGGACATCTGTGAGATGTGGACCTGTGAGAAAGTGAACGTGGAGTTAACTAAAATGGGCTTGCTTCTCCAGGCTCCAGGTCTACTTGAGAGCACAGGTCTTTGATGGGTGAGTGTGGCAAGTGCTTTGGAGCTGGGTTCTGAACTGACAGATAAACTCAGGCAGCTGGGTTCTCGGGGCACTGGAGGCAGCAAAGGCACCTGGCTGACCCCTGCCTCTGGCCAGCAAATTAGAAGCTGCTTTGTAGACATCAACATCTGGGGCTCATTTCCCTAACCACTGAAATGGCCTACCAGTGGGCTGCAGGATTCTCATTGGCCAAGGCCTAGTCTCAACCAAGGCAAAGTTCTGAAGCCCCAGATCCTGCCTTCTACTTCCCAGGCTGGCCCCTGCCCGACGGCTTGGGACTCCTGCCTGCGTCTGTGCCACACGAGACATCCATGGCTACCTTTGCCTCAGCCTTTGGTCCCCTGATGCTCCCCAGCCTGCTGCTCTTCCCTTCCCCTTCCCCCTCACTCACCGCGTTTCTATAAGATGCACTGCTAATTTTCCAACCGTCTAAACCCATGCCTCCCAAGATGGCGGTGTCAGGGTGACATGTGCCTATTCATGTCAAACTGAGAAAGAAAAAAATGCCACCAAAGGGGTGTGAGGTGTCTCCCAAATGTAGTGGACACGCAACTGGAGAGAAAAACAGGAAGAGGACTGAGGGGATGAGAAAAGCAATTAGATGACAAGAGACAGAAGGATGAAGGAACCAAAGAGAAGCTGGAGAGAGGGAAGACTGTTGAAGGGACAGACATGAGTATTCTGACAAAATAAAGGGGAGGAAGGCTGGAAAGGAAAGAAGGGGGGCAGGCAAGGGAGTGCCCTTAGGTCGCCAAGTTCCTGTATCTATGGTGTGGAGATAGCACCCCCAAGTAGATGAGAGGACTCGGGGCTGGAGCCAGACTCTCAGGAAACGCCCAGTCTAGATCCTTCTGGTCTACCTAAGCAGGCACCAGGCTGTGTCCACCAGGGCTTCCTATTCCCTGCATCTTGCCAAGGACCTTTCCCTGAGTGCCCCAGCCAGAACTCAGGGTACAAAGGGCTGCCTCTCTCTTGCCTGTTCTAAATATCTGCAGGATAGAGCTGACCGGCCATTTGAAACTCCCTCCTGAGGCCAGGGGGCAAGGTTGGGGTGGGGTTGGGGAGAGGCTGCTCAAGTCTCCAGCATGTATTAGTGAGGTCTTGGCTATAGGCAGAGTCCAGGGCACAGGCATTTGTCTATCTATCTACACAGGGCACTCAGGCCACCTTGCAGCATACCAGAGAGTGTCAGCCAACCCCTGACCACCACTGCCTTGCCACTGCCCACACACAGCCAGCCCAGGATATGCACTTACTTTATGTATGTGTTGGCGTTTCCATCTGGGAATACATAGGGGTGCTTTTTCCTGAAAACATGCCCCACCCGGCTGCAGGGGACGATCTCCAGGCTGCCTCCACACATCCACACTCGGAAGGAGATCTCTGCAAGACATGCACGTTTCTCCTTTACTTCCTAATACTGCCATACTGGGTTTGAGGCACCAGGCCTTGGGCTGCATGAGTGTCTAGGAACAAATCCTATAGCTAACCATGTGCTCCATTGGCTGGGAGCACATCCACAAATCCAGCCCCAATACCACAGGGGTGGGGGGTGGGTATGAGGCCATATAGGACCTGTAATAGCACAGGAGACAACAGGGGTGGGGTGAGATGTTACTGGGGACCATAAGACAGTTGCTTTGGGTCATGCAAAAGCTTTTAGTGTAAACAATGACTGTAAGTGGTTAGGACAAAGATGGAGGACAGGGCTGGCAAGATGGCACAGTGGGTAAAGGTACCTACTGCCAAGCCTGATGATCTGAGTTCAATCCCCGGAACCCATATGGCTGCAGGAGAGCATTTTATCACAGTCATTGCTTAAAACTGTCACTATGAGGAGATGTAAAAGGAGACTGTTGAGATAGCTGTATAATTATTTTTAAATTCTCTATATACAATGCCCCCTTTTGCCGACTATACCTAACCTCCCTCTCCCATCCCATGCCTTACTGGGTACATCACTGGTAGAAAGGGGAAGAGCAGCTCTGGTTTGTGGGAACTCTTGCCTGGCCCATTCTTCTGCAGTGACGCTTAAATGTAAAGACAGGCTCACTTAGGAAAACCTATGCCCACGGGCGACTGCTCTGTGAGGGGCCACAAGGAAGCAGGCTTGGTGTCCAGGATCAAAAAGAATAATCATGAGGCACTCCAAGGATGTCCCATCATGTGCCTGAGTTGTGCCTTCCAGCAGCCTGGGACCCACCTTTCAGCCTCCATCGGTTTCCTTAGCTCAGTCTCTCTCCTACACTTCCCTCCTGTCTCTGCTCTCTCTCCTTCATTCCAGCTCTCAGGATAGGTGCCTAGGTTGGAATGTTTCACCCTGATCCTTGCCTGTTCTCACATGTCCTCTGCCACGCCCCCTTGTCTCCTTCTGCCTCCCCCTAAAGCAAAGGCCACTGAGTTACAGGCAAAATTTCCTTCACATCCAGCTTACTCCATCATCACTACACCCGCGTCTCCACCTGCATCTCCTGAACGGCCTGCACTCTGGAAACCAGTGGACGAAAACACAGAAAGAACTTGGCTTTGTCTACTAAGTCTGCATGTCATCTGTTCCGTGCATCCTTGGGAAAGCAGACTTCAGCTTGATGAGGCTTGATCTTTGTGTGTCAAACCAAGACTGTAAAAATGCTCCACGATGGGCTGGGTGTGGTGGCACATGCCTTTAATCCCAGGTAGAGGCAGGCAGATCCCTGTGTGTTCAAGGCCAGCCTGGTCTACAGAGCGAGCTCCAGGCCAGCTGGGACTAAAAAGGAGAGCCTGTCTCAAAAATACAAAAAAAAAGCTCCACAGGACTGCCATCAGCATCAAATAAAATAGAATTCTAAAAATGACCGTGAGCTCAGTGCCACCGGAAGCTTGGCTACACAGATTCTGAGACGCCCCTGTGAAGCCAGCCCAACTCCTGGAAACGTGGACCCTGATGCACGTCACCCACCTGTGTGCTCCTACTTCTTACACCATTTCCAGCCTCCTCTTCCCTCTGCTAAGACTACAGGAGACACAAACTTATGGACTAAATATTTGAGATTTTGTGTCTCTATAAAAGTCCTAGTGGCAGAGTAAATTGGCACTTGGCTGGGGCATTGTCTGAGCCCAGTGTTTGTGAGCCTCTAAGCAAGGCATGGCTCAGCCAATGGCCTCAAACCCACATCCTCACCAGATGCCACACTGAGGGAGCCTCAGAATTCAGATGTGGAATCCTGTCCATTCCATGTATGACTCTGAAACTCAAGTCTCTGTGTGCGTGTGTGTGCGTGTGTATGTGTGTGTGTGTGTGTGTGTGTGTGTGTGTGTGTTCCTATCAACTGTTCTTCAAGCAGTCTCTCTGTTCCACTTCATGAAAAGGTAGGCCTGCTAAGCCCCCAGCACATGAGCTCATGGCCTGGCTTACTAGATATAACCTGCACACTTTGCACCAGCTTTCCTCTAACGTGTGCATGTGCTCAGTTACTGCATCTTCCTTTCTGTGTATTCAAATGAGACATATGTCCCCCTCATTTGCAAAGCAAATCCCTGCTCCCACAACTTCATTCTTCCACCCAAATCATTTCTCTCCCTGCACTCCCTCTGCCCAACCTTTTGTTTCTCAATGAATCCATGGACTCCTGGCCTCCACCACGTCGTGCACAAACCCCCATCTTGGACAGTGTGATCACCTAGCCCCGGTTCTTCTTCTTCTCAGGCTCCTTCTCCCAAGTCTCTCAATGATGCTGTTTTTGAATGTCTTCCAAACACTGACTGCTTCTTTGTCTGATCCCAGAGTCCGCTCGATGACTCTGGGGACTTGCCTTCATCCCAGCAGCCCAGCTCTACTTCAGGCTGCGGTGTCCACTCTCAGGACTGGCTCACACTTCTCAGAGTCTAACCCTTGCCTCTCCTATATTTCTCTTGACATCCTCCCATAGCCCCACTGCAGCCCTGCCTTCTCTTCTCCTTCAAGCCCATTTCCTGTGTCTTCCGTGTCAGTGCAAAAATTGATACTCACAATTCTGCAGATATTAGCCATGGGAGCCAATGACCCCTTCCTGTACTTCCTGGCTAGGCTTTGTTAGGTTGTTCCTTGGGCAGTAGCATATTCATCCTAACAATTCTGCTCAATGCTTATTGATGTTCTCATTTTCAAATTCAGATACAACAGCTCTGCTAGGACAACTGACAGCAAACAGCTGGGAACTGAAGCACTTCTCCCAATTCCAAAATCCACTGTCTTGTAATCCACTTTCCTCAATGCTAGGCACCTGCCACTGGCCACTACACCCGTGGATACACAGATCTCACTCCAAGGGACCCCTAAACTAAAACAAGTAATAAACATAATTGGCTATGCCATTTCCACCACATCAAGGCATACATCCACTACTACTAAGCTCCTTAGTTCTCCTTCAAGGCCAGCTGCTCCACCCAGAGGAGCCTGTGGCCTGGGATAAGTTAGGTTTCTCTGCTTTGGAGTCTAGATTGTTGCAACTGGAGTTTGGGGAGGCCTCCAGCCTGCTGTGCATCCCTGTGCTGCCACTGAAGTCACGAGGCCATCTGAGGGAGGAATGGTGGACTTTTCAGATTACTGTAATGATTTATAGGTATTACTCCATGGGATACTTAAAACCCAGGGTGCACAATGAACCTACCTTTATCTATACTGTGACTTCAGAAAAAGTTGAACATCCTCTCAAACCAGCAAACCAGGCTTCTGGGTTGGCAGAGTTTTGTAGAAGGCTTTGGGAAAGTCTGCCGATCCCAAAGCTCTAAGGGCTTGGACAAGGGCCGTGAGAACCACAGAGGCTGAGGGGAGAGGCAGGAGCACCTTGCGCACTCTTAGAGCCTTGCCCTCCAGCTTTTTATCCTTGTAGCACCTTCAGTGAAGGGGAAAGGAGCCAAAGACTTTGTGTGGGGAGTCTGCAGGGGCTTCTCGCTGACTCAGCACCCACGTCATTTCCCTGGTGATGAATGTCACACAGACCCAGATCCACTCTGCATTCCAGGCAAGAAGATGTGTAATTATTCAGCTTCACTGGGGGCACTATTATGGGCTCACATTCTTTGAACTTCAGATTAATATTCGAGAGCAAATTGCCCTCACGCCCTCCACTTCTGTCTCTTGCTTTCGATCTCCTCACCAGCCCACCAGCTGTTTTCCTCACCCTCCCAGAGCCCTCACCCTTCATCAGGATCAACACCTACTTCACAAGCTTATGAGCTGTGGGCGGGAATTCAGGGGAGAGTGAGCAGTTCTTTTCCCAAGAAGCACACAACTATTTACCAATCCCTGGTTCTTGTAGGCCAATTTCTAACAAAGGCAAAGGGCACCAATTCAAGTAGGAATGGGTGCATGCAATGGACCCTGTTTTACTTAACTTTCTTATTTATTTATGTATTTATTTATTGTGTGTGTGTGTGTGTGTGTGTGTGTGTGTGTGCGCACGCATGCCATGAGGTATATTGTGATTAGAGGACAACTTGGCAGAGTTGGTTCTTTCATTCAGCTATTTGGGCTCCAGGGATGGAATTCATGTCATCAAGCTTGGCAGCAAGCTCTCACCACCTGAGCCATCTTGCTGGTCCCATGGGTCTTGTTTTAAATGGAGCATCATATCGTGTATACAAATGTATATTGTGATGTGATGGTGTACGCAGCCTAGATAATTCCATTTTGTTTTAGTAACTCCATTTTTTTTTAGGTCTTTACAAGACAGAGTCTCCCTCTATAGTAACTCCATCTTAATAAGACAAATAAGTACAGGAAGAGCCAGTTAGTTATCTTGACCTTTGGCTAATTGGAACCCAGAGTCTGTATACTCTTTTCTCCCAGTGGTCCAGCAACACAACAGTGACACATGTAACCGAATTATCTATTCTACCTCTAGTCAAGTTTAAACCTATGGAGGACAGAGGGAATACAGAGGACAGTGGCTCTGGGTAGGCAGAAAGAGACAGACTCGATTCAGTATTGTCATTTATAAGTCATCATCTATACTTGTGTAACAAGGATCTTACCTTTCAGTAATTTTTATTTCCCAGGGCTAAGAAGCAAGTTTTGTGTTAAGGCTGGAATGTACTCCCCCACCCCAAATATGCAAACTTAATCCCCAAAGCAAAACTGTTGAGAAAGTAAGATCTTCAAGAGGCCATGAAGACCCTGCTCTCATGAATATATTAACATTATCATCTAGGGAGTGAGTCAGTTATCACAGGAGTCAATTCCTGTAAAAGAATGACTTTGTTAAGATGCAGGACAGTTATGGCAGAATGCATGATCTGGGATGGGGTGGGGGTGGGGGGGAAGGGAAAGTGAAATAAGCCTGAACTGAATTGGAAAAAAATGTATGAAATGCACAAAGCATCAATAAAAATTAAATTAAAAAAAAAAAGAATGACTTTGTTTTCTGTAGTCTTGCTGCACACGATGTACTCTCTTGCCTTCATGTTTTTCCCTGGGACGATGGAGCAAGCAAACCCTCACAAATACAGCCCTCTCAACCTTGGGACTTCCCACTCTCAAGAAATAAATCTTTATTCTTTTTTTTTTTTTTTTTTTTTTTTTTTTTGAGATAGGGTCCTCCTGTAGCTCAGCTGTCCTGGAACTCACTCTATAGACCAGGCTGGACTTGAACTCATAGAGATCCACCTGCCTTTGCCTCCCAATTGCTGGGATTAAAGGCTTGTACTACCAAGCCTGGCTTAAAGATGGTTCTTAGCTGCCATGTGGGTGCTGGGAATCAAACCTAGATCCTCTGCAAGAGCAGTTGGCACTCTTAACTGCTGAGCCATCTCTCCAGCCCCAATCTTTATTCTTTATAAATCACCCAGTGTAGCATTTTGCTATAGCAGTACAAAATGACCTAAGATATTGTCACTGTTCTTAATGAATGCAAAGACTTATAGCTATCGAACTCATTCAAGCTGCTTGCAGAATTTTCTCAGAGCTACCAGAGTGAGGTTCCCCTCTGCTGCTGACTGTTGGTTCAGAGACCCTCTCGCCTACTTCCTGTTGTCTCTATCTTCAAACTGGCACCTGCTGGTCACGTCCCTGAGGAGAGTTGGCATCTACTGCCTCCTCCCTGAGAAAGTGTTCTGCTTTTGGTGGTCCTGTGAGTAGACTGGACCTACTCATAAAATCCCTTAACTTCAGGTCATTGATTAATGACCTCATCACATCTACTAAGACCCTGTATCACACAAGGCAACATCCTGACAGGTTCCAAGTACTAGGGTATGGATATCATTAGAGGAGGGCTGCTCTTCCTACCACAGGGATCATTCTTTCCATTTCCAAGACCTAGAAACAGGCCCAATGAAGTAAGATGATTCTCCCAAGGGTACTTAGTGACAGATACACAATTCAATTTACTCGCATCTGATCTCACAGCCCGCACTCTTCCTGTTCCACACATATCCCTGAGCCTGGAATAGTCTGGCATCCCAGACTCCATTCTGAGGATGGTGGGTGGTGGCAAGTCTGTTTTGGGCTCTACCTCATCTCTTTTTTCAGCACTGTCCTTTGTGCCTGCTGTGCTTTGGAAATCCCCCATTCTAAATTCAGGACTCCCATATTCTCCCTGTGTGTATGCCAAGGCCTCCTGTTTTGGGAAATACGCGGCCCCATCCCCATCCTGCCTCACACACACTTGTTATTGGCAACAGATTCCTTTTTTTCTCTAAAGACCAAAAGCTAAAAGTAAGATGCAGCTCAGAGTAAGTAGATATATTACATGTATCCTGTGTTATGTAAATTGGAGTTTAAGTATCCAATTCTAATGCAAATCAACTTCTGAAAAAAACCTTCCATTTAAAAGCCACATTCCCCTAAAGCCTGCTCATATCCTAAACTGTGGGTATAATTATCAAAAGTGTTTGGCTTATTTTAGAAACACTTGGTGCGGGTGAGGCAGCAGGGTCAGGGAGGTGGGAGGTTAGCCAAAGTCTGGCGTGGCTGTCCCATGGCACTACAGCCAATCCATCAGCAATGCTTCTAAAAGGGAGATGGGGTGCCCTGAAAGTAGGACAGAGCTGTTATAGTCACCCTGTTACAGTCGCCCTGGCATGGCTGTCCCATGGCCCTACAGCCAATCCGTCAGCAATGCTTCTAAAAGGGAGATGGGGTTCCCTGAAGGTAGGACAGAGCTGTTATAATCACCCTGTTACAGTCACCCTGGCTAACAATCTCATGTCATTTCGGAGCTGCGAAATAAAATCAACATTATATATGCAAATGGATCCATTGAATGCAATGAAAACTATTTTAAATGGACCCTCATTTATTATAGTCTTCCTTCCATCCCCATTCCTGGATTCAGTCAATCGTGGATTAGTATTTTATTGAAAACGGAAGGGAAAAAAATTGCCTGTCCTGAACATACATGCACAGACTCTTATCATTTTCTCCTAAACCATGTAGTTTAGGAATTATTTACATAGTATTTGCATTAGAAGTAATGTGGAAAAGTGATTTAAAACATACAAGAGCTTGCACATAGGTTATATGCAAATTCCTCAACATTTATGCAGGGACTTAAGCATCCATGGATCTTGGCGTGGAGGCGGTTTGGAACCCAAAGAGGCATCTGTGTCTGGACTGCCTTCCCACCGTCAAATCCTTTCCCATTCAGTCTCTCGCTTTTCACACCATGCATTTAGTGAGCAATTTCAACTATTCTGGGCCTTGAGAACCAGAAGTTGGGTGAACTTTCTGTTCTTGGCTTAGGGAACTCAGGTTTAACAGGAGGCTGCAGGGCTACAGACAGCAGCAGAGATGACAAGACAGACAGATTATAGAGGGCCACTGCTATGATGAGGAAGAGAACCCTATGCTGAGGAAATGGGGTGTTTGGGGGTGGGGAGGAGGTGGCAGCAGAGGAGAAGTCAGGGAAGGTGTCCCATCCTGGAAGAGGTCACCCAGAGCTCCCATCTACTAGAGATCAATAATGGGTGGGTAAGGAGGCTCAGCCATTGTAGGGGACTTGTACATTCTGAAAAGACAGGAAGGCGTGTCAGAATCTTTGGACTGAAGGCTGAAGGTGGAGAGTAACCTTGTAAGAGGTGGGCAAGGAAGCCACAGGTAGCCACTGCAGACCCACACTTGAAAGCTTTGCATCTCAGAAAGAGATGCAAGGAGGGGTGAATTGGCAGGAGCTGGAGGGGTGAATTGACAAGAATAGACAGAGGTGGAAGACCACTTGGAAAAGGGCTGGCAGGGATGGAGAGAAGAGGATAGGGTGAGGAACACAGCGAGAACCAAATCCTTAGGACCTGGTAACTTAGGACGTGGGGAAACCCCTCCTGACATATGCTACAGCAGGATTCCTTTACTCTGACAAGCAGTTTCCTTCACTCCTTAGAACTATCCCTCTTTAACAGCCAAAGCATTGCTCACGCCCTCCATCCAAACACTTGATGATCAATCACATAGACCCACTTTTGAATTCCCAACTTCACATAATTGGGGGCCTGGTTATCAGCCCCTTGCAGAAGCTACCCTGTCCTCATGATCATGTGATTTATCTACCCTTGAAAAACATGGCATATTCTGGCATAAAAATGCTTTAAAAAAATCCAGAAATGGCTTTCAAAGTGTGATTAGCTGGCTATAACATAATGGAATGTCGGGTGCAGGGAAACCCCATTTCCTGTGGCGGCTGTGTACAGTGGTTTTCTGTGGTTTCAGATTTTTTGTGATGGATTCTAAAATGTCTCTCCCACACCTCCCAGGGACCCTTTCCCAACTTCTTTATTCAAATCAGCCCTTGTTAATGCCAAACGACTCGGAAGCCCGCTAGATGAGATTGCTTCTTGATTTGAGCAGATGTGTGTTAACATCGCTATAAAGGAAAGGTGCTGATAAGTCAGACCAGAATGCACCATCGTTGAAAATGACATGCTGCCTGCATCCAAATGCAACTGCCACATGGACCCAGGGCTCATCGTCACCTTGTGTAGTTCAAGAGGACGGGATGAACCCCAGCAGTCAAGCTGGGGGGAGCCAAGTGCAGCTTAGAAGGATTTTCCAACAATTCCACAAAAATATTCTCAACACAGAATGTGCTGAATAGTGAAACAGTGACAGAATCTTTAAGAGCAGCATTGGGGCAGAGACTGGATGACTGCTGATTACCAGAAGGGTACAGGGAGCACTTATTTGATGTGGGGAGGAGGGATGGAACTCCTCACTAATGAGTACTATGGGCCTTGGGACATGTAAATGAATAATGATTCTATGGACTGAGAAAGAGATTCCTGGCCAAGTGAGAAAACAGGGTCTACCTGACTCCAGTGTCACCTGAACTGATATAGCCAGACCTAGCTTTAACCCTATGCCAATACAGCAACAACTCATTTTACATTGCATAGGGCCTTCTAGGAAGGGGGTCTTAGGAGGGGCGGTTGGTGTTGGCTTGTGTGCTGGGCTTGGGGCTTCTGATCTTGTTTGCTGTGTTTCCTGTCTGGCACCCAACTGGCAGGAGATCAGGTTTCCTGATAGATTTCTTCTCTCCGCTGTCCAGTTTGGGAGAACAGATGCTCTGGGTCAGGCCAGAGCCATAAATTTCTGGGAAATAATTCTTAGTGACTGAAGAAGAAAACCATAAAACACTCTGGGGGAAGGAACAGGAGACAACAACGGCAGCGGAAAAATGCCAGGGATGGCTGGTCAGCGCCGGCGTGTGCCCGTGGATCACTCTGCTGGCCTGAGTGCTGCTCCAGAGCCCATGCCAGCATGCTTCTCGGTGCCCACACTTGGGAATGTCCCCTCTTACTCTACTGCGATTGGTTTATTCAACTAACAGTTATTGTGGCCTGCTGCAGAGCAGACACCATGTACACTGAGGGCTGGAGGGACGTGGGGACAAAGCAGCCACTGCACAGACCCAGCCCCTGCACAGACTGCATTCTAGTGCCCTCTCAGGACTCACTTGCTAGAAGGAAGCTCACATGCTCACAGGATGCCACCATGCCACACTTACGTCATGAGATATTAATAGCACCACCTCCTCAAGGAAGGCAGTTATACTGAAGTTGCACTCTGAATGCATGGAGGGAAAAGAGGGTCACTCAGTGCCACTAGCTGGATGGAATGGGACATCAGCCTGCACCACTGTGGCCACTCTGGGCCACCTGTGTGCAGTAGTCACTCTCCCTCCCCCTTCTCCTTCCATGGAAAGATGAAGGTAAACTGCCTCCATGACTTTTGTGGCAGCTTACCCCGATCTTCGCATTGACCCAGCACTGTGGATGTGGACGGATGCTTCCCTCACTCCTGTCTGACATTCTCTTTCTCTTTAGTGTTCTTTCGATTCCAGATCCCCCAGGTTCAGTGCTTCTAGTTCGAGCCTGTATCTGGCCCTCTAGACCTGGTATTCCTTCTTGGTCCTCCTGGATTTTGCAGCTCATTTTTGTTCTCAGGAACCTGCCCAGGCATGCTTCCCGGGGCCTTGGTACCCACACTGCTAGTGGAGAAATTCTGTTGCTGTGACTACCGTTCTACAACTGCTGCTCTGAGGCTCTGACCAGCTTTTCCCCCAAAGGGGTGACTCACATTTCCCAGCCACGCATGACAGGTACTGCTGACTATTCAGTTGATGCCGTGTCTAAGGACACCGAGATCCCTGCCTCAGCTCCCATGATGCCCTGAACAGTATAGATCAGGATGCACAGGGCAGACACTTACCGAAGTTCTCCCCACCCCAGATGTCCATGTCGACGTCATATTTCCCCAGGTAATCGAACCAGGCTTTGTCGATCACAAAGAGCCCTCCGGCTATGATCGGAGTCCTGCATGTTTGGAAGGAAGGTAGAGATCATTTATACAAGAAGGTACCCTCAAATTCTTCTGTCCTGGGAGTTCAGAACTCAAGCCAATTTTCTTCTAATTTCTGCTCTTCTTCCAAAGAGCAAATATATTTTCTGGGTATTGAAAACAAAAACTTGCTTCAAAGTTTTGCTCTATGTTTGTAAATCTCCTGATCTTGCAGACAGGCAACTTTACTTATTAGCTTCCCTCCCCTTACCCCTCAGGATTCTATGTGTCCTTCATTCCCCAGTCTGTCCAGTGGGGCTCTAGGAAGAGGTTCTGTTATTAGGAGCAGAGATAGTAGACCACTGACCAGGCTCAGAAATGCTAGGACCTTATCTGTCTCCAGTATGTTCATATCCCAAACTGAGATCACTTCCTTATTTTAAGTCTTGAAATATAGTTTGATTTGTCCTTTGATATAGTTTGAATTGTCCCTACCCCAAAAATAGACATTGAATCCTTCTTCCCAGTATCTCAGAATATGACCTTATTTGGTGACACAGTTTTTATAGAGGTAATCAAATTAAAATTAGATCATTAGAGTGGGTGTTAATTCGACATGACTGAAGTCCTTATAAAAAGGGGAAATCAGCCCGGTGTGGTGGCACACGCCTTTAATCCTAGCACTTGGGAGGCAGAGGCAGGTGGATCTTTGTGAGTTCAAGGCCAGCCTGGTCTACAGAGTGAGTTCCAGGACAGATAGGGCTATAGGGAGATCCTGTCGAAAAGACCAAAAAAAAAAAGGGGGGGGGATCAACATGCAAACATTATGTTGAGAAGATGTAGAGACCAAAGAGGAGCAGGCATTTTGAATTTGTAAGCACAGGGGAGAGGGGAGAGGGGAGAGTCCTAGAACAGCAACAGAAGGAACCCACCCTACTGACAGAACCATGACACATTTCTGTTAAGATACCCAGTCCGGTACATGTTACCACAGCCATAGCAAACTAATACGCCTTCTTCTTCACTTTCTTTGAGGGGAAAGCAAGGCTCTTAGCCTGTTCTGGATCTTGATTACTAAGAGATATGCCAGAGAATCTGCTCAGAAAGAGAAGTTTAGAGACAGATAGGCCAAAAGGAGCCAGATCCAAACAATCCCATACAATTAAGACTTGTGCCAGTAAAATTAATGGCTATGGTGGGCTGTGAGCCTTTGGTCTTAGGCTCACTTTAGAGTGCCCATATGGTAAAGGGATTTTTGTTTCCACATCAAACCTGGAGAGCAGGTCAGAAACTCAGATTTGCCTTTGCTATGATGCCCTGTTGCTCCTGTAATACTGGTCTAATCCTGGAAAGACTCTCTCCCCAATGAACAATGTTTACACGAAGAAAACCTGCTCTAAAAGTATCTCTTATGACAGAGACAGGCAAACCCAGGCACTTGCAGCCTCATCTTTGTCCTTGATTTTAGCCATTCCTCTGAGGCACCTACATAAGCACACTCACCTCATATTCAAACCTGTTCCATGTATCCCACTGAGGAACACAATGCTCAGCCTAGTGGTGACTGGGTGAAGTGACTCCATTTTGGTTAAGGCAGCCATTTTAGAGACCTGCTCTGCCTAAAACTGGTAAACAATTCCAGGAAATGCTGACTGCAGAAGCCCTTTTCCCCCTTCCCAGAAATATGTAACTGTTGTGAGATAATTAACTAACTGCTTACTCGGGCTTCTGTAAAACTTTCTTTGCCACTATCTGTACAAGGAAACGATGATGTTATCTCACACAGTTGGAAATTCTGCCAAAGTAAAGTAATTGTGTCTTTCTTTCTTTCTTTCTTTTTCTTTCTTTCTTTCCTTTTCTTTTCTTTTCTTTCTTTCTTTGCCTTTAAGAACCCTCTTCCTGCTGCAGCCCACCACCACAGCCTCCATTCCTGACCCTGAGGTTGTGGTCAGCTGTGCAGCTTGAATAAATTTTGCTAATTAAAATTCGATTGAATCTGGGTGGCCTTTCCCAGGACCCCCAACTCTGTGACAGTGTGAGACATCCTTTCTTCCTTTGGGAATAAAGGACATTGTTCTGAGTGTCATCTGGCTCTACATTCCCTCTTGGCTTCACTCCAGATACTGAAGTTTAAAGGAAGGAAGAGGAACTAGCAGGCATGAGAGACAGGTGTCTCACTCCACAGTGGAGCTATGAGTCCCCACCCGTCTGTCTAGAACGCCACCATTAAGGTCTTCATAGCCTCTCTGGTCTTCAATTCCACTTAAGTCAACTCAATGAAAATGATCAACCATTTATAATGAGGGAGACATCAGAAGCACAGATGTTCTTGGACAACCTTGAATATCCATAAGTGACTGGATAGAGAAATTCCAGTCCTGTGGCCTTTTCTGTAGTTTTTCAAGTACTTCAGGTCCTCCAGTTCCCCCTGAGGCAGAATGTTTGAGTTTGGAGGTTCCCAAGAGGCCGTGGATGAGCTTGCTATCCAGTCTCAAGTAGAATGTCACGGTCACATCTTGATGTTAAGGTCACAAGCTCTTCTGCAGGTTAAACTACCATGTGTTAATCTATACCAGGACCTCTCCAATTGGCCAGGAAGACCAGGAAGACAGCTTGCTAGCATGCACTATGGCAACAGTTGGGCTGAAACAGAGAATGTCACTAGGCAGTGCTATTTACAGCATGGCCAAGTAGCCCAAGTTCAAGCTACCATGTTCCTATACAGAACAGAGTAGATATGTCAAGATGTGGCTGTGGTCATGACCTCGTATCGTCTAAAGTTACAGTGCTTACAGCCTCCATGTACTCAGCCTTTCTATGCTGAATCCTGACAACCAGGAATTGGGGCCATTGGCCCTGGGGAGAATTTTTCCTAATGTGACAATCTTGGTCCCTCCCATGTTGGTTATCAGGAAGTATAAAAAGCCATCATGGCCTGTGTGAAGGCAGACAGTGTTGGGTTCCACACCTCACCACAGGCCTCTACAGGTCCACCATTTCATCTGTGAAGATGAAAACACTCTAGAATAAGGCCAGAGGTGGAGACGCTTCTTTGGCAAAGGATTTTCCTGTTTTCCCAGTCCTTTGAGCACCCAGCGCAGACCTTTCTGAACCACTGGACAGCAGGAAGGACCAAGCGGACTTGAACTCACCCACCCTCTATTGCACCAGCCGTTCTTACTCACCGGATGGGCTCAGTGGGGTCCAGGCGTCGAGCCTTCTGCTCTGGGGAGAGCTGTTCCCACCGGAAGTGTAGGCTCCAGTCAAATCCTAAAACAGGCATTGACCCAGTTGATTTGGTTTCTCAAGGAACCTGTAGACTTTTCTCATCCCACTCCTTTTCCAGTTCCAGGGGAAACTGGTTCCTGGAAAGACAAGTCTCCTTGTTCTGATCAATAGCATGGCTACCAAAGTTCCCTCCAAGCTTCCTTCTTCCACTCTACTCAGTCTCTCTGAAGCTTTCCTGGTTGGTAGAACTAAGAAACAAAGGAGAATGTGAAAGCCCAGACACAAGGATGACAAAATGGGGTTACAGAACAAGACTTGTGAGTCTCAGGAAAGTGTAAGCAGGGGTTTCGATGCAGACCACCTGAATTACTGTAAGTCAAGTCTTGGTGAAAGCAGACAGGGCCCTGGACCGAGAGGAGGAGAGACAGTGTCTTTGGGAGAGAGTGGTGCTAATTCCAATGTGGCAGAACAAATCAGGCCCCACATAGCCAGAGACTCCTCCTTGCTTTATCCACATCCTCAGCCCCAGCTTGTGTCTGGAACTCTGGGAGCTGGGCTGCTCATTCCCCCAGCACTTCTCTTCACTGTCCAGTAGTAAGAGCCAAACTGAACTGAACTGTATTACAGGATATAGACCTGAACATTCCAGAAAGATCACTAACAGGGCTTCCTTCATTTTCCCCACTTGAAATGTAAAAGCAGGAGGAGAATGGGGGGGGGGGAGGAGGAGGAGGAGGAGGAGGAGGAAGAGAAGGAGGAGGAGGAGGAAGAGGAGGAGGAGGAGGAGGAAGCCTTCCCCAGGGTGAAGTGTTAGCTCACTCACCCCCTCTGAGCTCCGAGGCAGATTCAATGTAGTTAAAGGTATCCAGGTTGATGATGTCAATCACAGGGCATACCACCCGTGTATAGTCCTGTAAAACAAAACTTGCTCTCAGTTTGCATGGAAGAGCCTGGTTCAGAGTCAGAAGGCTTGGGAGTGCCTTGCCAAGCGGGGCTGATAAAAGTTTATCATCTCTGGATCTGACTGATGTTCATCATCTATAGGTGGGGCATTGGCACCATGACCTCACTGGTTCTGAGCCTTAGAATCTGGACAGGTTCAGTTTTGTCTGATTCTTTCTGCTGTGTCTTGTTGGCCACAGCATATGGAGAGAGTATAAGGGCGGCACTACACAGGGAGTAAGAAGAAACTGGGGGAAGGGACCCCAAAAGTCCTTCACCATCAGTAGAACCTGAGGAAGCTAATTAGCCTATAGTCACAAAAAGCAAAGTTACACACCTACAGAGGGATCTCCAGCTCCCAAATCTTTTTGTCTGAAGCTTATGGTTCCTGGACCAACTCACATATCTTTACTGACCTCCCCCCTAGCTGCAGACCAGTATGCCACTGCCCAGCTCCATCCACAATCAATCACTCATCCCTTAATGATGGCTTCACCATCTTCTATCTAAACATGTTCCCTCCCTAAGTTCCCATTTCTACTAATGGATCATCCCATACCCTCTTCCCCTAGCACCACATTAAGATTTCTACTAATGGATCATCCCATATCCTCTTCCCTTAGTACCACATTAAGATTTCTATTAATGGAGCAACACATATCCCCTTTCCCTAGTACCACATTAAGATTTCTACTAATGGATCATCCCATATCCCCTTCCCCTAGTATCACATTAAGATTTCTATTAATGGATGATCCCATATCCCCTTCCCCTAGTACCACATTAATATTTCTACAATGGATCACCCCATATCCCCTTCCCCTAGTACCACACTACGATTTACCCTGTTCATCAACCAGCTCAGGTTCTGATTCTGATTCTGATTCCAAAAGGATTCTTCTGAATTGCCCTGTCTCTTTCCCGTCACTTCTTGCCTGGAGGATGGCAGCAGGCCCCCAAGCCCTACCCTATCCCATTCACCCTGTGTTCCTTCCCTTCTGTATGTGGCTCTCTATGCTGTATTTCCACTATGCAAATCTGACTATGCTACTCAATTGCCCAAACCTTAATTACCTCTAAGATAAGGAATAAATTCCTTAGCGTGGCATCTAAGATCATCAAAACTACTTCCACATATAAGTGAGAACACGAGGTATTGGCTTGAGCAGAACCAACATCACCAAAGGCTAGAAAGAGTAGTAGGGATGGAGGACAGAGAACAGATGGATGATGGGTAGCAAAACTCAGCTAAAGGAGGAATAATCCTAGAGCTCTATAGCACAATAGAGCAAAGGCAGTTTTTAATAATTCATTATATATTTCAAAATGTTAAAAGAGAAGACTTTGAGTGTTCCCAACACAAAGAAATGATAAATGTTTGAGGTGACAGAAATGCTAATTACTCTGATTTGGTCATTACTCATTGTATATATGTATCAAGATGTTACCCAGTACCCAATTAATATGCACAGTTATTGCGCCAATTAAGAAAAGAATAGGCTTGCATCTTGCTTTCCAGTTTCATCATTTGCTGCTTTCCTAGGACACCCTTGTCTGTGGGCATCAAAGCCATCTAGGAATACTTTCAAAACATGCAAGCCCGAGTCCTCGGTTTCTGGGAACAATCAAGGCTGTCTATACATTTTTTTCCAAGTTTCTCCATTCTAGGTGACTACTCAGCAGGAATATCGGTCTATAGGTGCTATAAAGAAGCTCGAAACACAGAGACTCTGCAATGGCTCACTGGAAGTCAAATGGCCAGGGGAGGCGGGGCAGTCTCAGGGAGGTGTCCTCTTCAGCTACCACCCTTGGGCCAGTGCAGACAAGAATCCCCTGTTTCTCCTTGAAGCCATTTCATTTCCTGGTTCAATCTTTCCCCCCAAATGAGGTTGTCTTCTTATTTTAAGCTCAGGATTCACTGAGCACTTGATTCTAAGTTCACAGACTTAATTTGGCCCTGAGCCTCCCACATTAAACTCATTCTGACAGTAACAAGTTGCCTCTGAAAACCAATCGGCCCAGGTGGAAAGGAATGCCCTTTGCCAGTGCTTTGCTTCTACCGCAGGGATGTCAGGAATGCTTCAGTCACTGACAGCACTGTACCTGTCCGGGTGCCACAGTCCCTTTGGGGCACTCCTCCAGCCACTGTCATCATGTGTCTATGTGTAGATACACGCTGTGAGCACACACACACACACACACACACACACACACACACACACTCAAAGAGGCTCTTATCACTTGAATTTTGAAATACAATCAAAAGTTCTGAGATAGCTTCTGTTAAATCTGACAAAACCTTCCATCTTTACTTGGTAAGTTTAGGAACCTCTGCAACTACACTGATTCCTTCTGTGATCTTTGTATAGTAAAGGATTGAAATTTGCTCAAAGACATGACTCATCTCTGTGCGACTGCTAGGGGTAACCTCTTCCGTGAAGACAGTCCTTGACTACCTAGGAATCTTGGCTCACACCGAATAGTCTATGCTAGCAGTGTAGTGTATGGCGACCCCCAATTAAAGCCCTGGACACCAAGGTGCCGGTGAGCTTCTCTGGTTAAGCAATACTCCCCTCTGGGCTGCCACAAATTTTTTGCTGGGAGAAGTAAGCACCAGGTACGACCCTCCTGGGAGAGGACAACTGAAAGCTCATGCCAGAGCTTTCCCTGGGCATCTTTTTCCTGCTGCTGAGTTTAACCTGTATCCTTCCCCTGTAATCAACCATAAGCACAAATAGATTAGCTTTGCTGACTTTTGTCCTTCCAGCAAATTATTGAGCCCAAGAATGGTCTCGAAGAACCCCAGACTATAATCCTGTTTGTTTTAATAAAAAAAATCTTTCCTTCTTATTTAAAAAAAAAAAAAAGGAAAATAAGGGGCAGAGTGCTCCCTTCAGCCACAGGCTCTGCACGGACACTGCTCCAGAACTGTGACAGGCTCCCCAGGGCACTCTCCTACCATGCTGAAGGCTTGTGTCTCAGAACTCCTGTCATACTTCAGCTATGGTACCTGGTCTGTGGAGAACAGATAGGCAAGAAGGCCTGGCTGTTTGGGAGCTCACTGTTACATAGGTTTATAACCTTGAAAAGACACTGCAGAAGACTTTATAAACAGGAGCCACCCAAACCAGAGCACTCTACATGAGGGGTTTATACTACACTCTAGTGTGTCCCTCAGGTCCAGCCCAGAGCCTTATAGACAACAGAGGTTCAATAGCATCGTCTAAAAGATGGAGGATATCAATTCCCTCTGAGGATATTATATCGGGGCTGGCAGGGAGTTCATGGATCACTCACAGCTGAACAGGGTGCCTCTCATGTTGAAGACTCAAGGATTGAGAGACACGTAATAAAAATACCCAAACCTGGGGCTGGAGAGATAGCCTAGCAGTTAAGAGAGCCAACCGCATTTGCAGAGGACCCGGGTTCGATCCCCAGCATCTACATGGTGGCTGAGAACCGTCTGAAGCTCCAATTCCAGGAGAACTCCAGTTCCAGGGGAATCCGAGACCCTCTTCTGACCTCCGCGGTGTTGCACGACACGGGTGCACAGACTTGCATGCAGACAGTACATTCATACACATACAGAAATAAATAAAATTAATAAAAATAATACCCAAACCTAGCAGAGGCATAAGTGGTATGCTCCCAAAGGCTGTATCCTGACAGTTAGACTCAAGCTTAGGTGTAGGTAGGCAACTGGCGAATTCCTGGACTACTCCTGGACTGTTCTTAGTCCCTATTTTCCCCTCTCCCAAGAAAACCCAAGCCTACTCATCCCACCCCACTCCTACCTCTACTCCCCATTTCCTCTCACTAGGAGCAAAGAAGCTGAATGGCTTAGGCAGTAGCCATCAATCACCACTCCGCCATATCTCTTGTTTCCTCACTGATTCACATAATTAAAACCATTTTGTGAATGGGTAATCAAAACTCACAGAAGAACTCTAGCATGCAGTCACCAGAATTCCTAAGTCCTCCTATGTGGTAAGAACTATAGTGAGAAAACGTTAAAACTTCACAGTGTAGGGAAGATGAGTGGGCAGTGGATGAATTCCATTCGGGGTATAGAAACAGCCTAGGGACCTCTTGGCTGTTCTGGGGGATGGGATATATCAGTTACTATTCTCCAAATACCTGAAAGAAAGCAACTGACTTGTTTTGGCTCACAGTTTAAAAGGACACTGTCCATCAGGGGCAGAAGGCATGGCATCAGGAGTTGCTCTTGAAGCAGCAGTGTGAAGCTGCTTGCTTACATCTCCATGGACTAGGAAGCAGGGACAGATCAACTGGAAAGCTTGGTGGGGTACATCTTAGAGTCAAACCATTAACATGCAAGGAGCTAGAGGGGTTCCTTAAAGAGGTAATACTATGGGCTAGGGACAAATTGACAGGATATCTGGATTTTCATCCTGTTTCTACCATGGAGAAATATATATGCCCTTTACCAACTGGCATACTATGGGATTCTGCCTATAAGTCTATAAAGTGAAGACAAGTTATTATTTGTAAAATGATACTGCCTTTTTAATAGGGATCTTGTGGAGAAGCAAGAAAGGAAAGTGTGTGTGAAGGTGTTGACAGATACGTAAGCTATTATTTATATAAAATTACTGAATGTGGAAGGGACTGAGATTTCTTGAATCTTTTCCTACCAAAGAAATATGTGGGGAAGGAGGGGACAAGAAGCCTATGTTAAAAAACAAAACAGAACCCAACTTTGCATTTCCAGTATCATCGTGTAATTAGAGAGAGGAGAAGGGAAATTAGGGAGGTTTTCACAGTGGAAAGTGCCAGCCGGAGATGGCTGAGGACAGCTCGAGCCCAGCTCTTTCTTATGTTGTTCTATTTTTGAAAAGCCTAAATTCCAATTACAGTTTAAAATTTCCACTTCCACTCAAAAGATCAAATCATGTTCTTTGTGTAGACAAGCCACATACAAAGAAATGCAGAAACAGGCGGCATGCTCTCACACCCACAGTCCTATGGGGAGGTCCCAGGGAGCATCCTGTAGTATCAAGAGGCGGGGCTTCAGGGTAATTGAGGAAGCTGCAGAGAATTCTGTACCCTGACCCCTGTGCCTGCCCCACTAATCTGTTTGGTGTGCAATCTTAAATTCAGATATTGATGGGTATCCATTATGGGATAACTTCCAGAATAGTGTTTGTCTATGGGAAGCCAAACTCCCATTTAGGAAGGCTATGAAGACTGCCAGTCTGTAGGTAAAGCTAGTTACAGATGAAGAAACCAGACCAGCTCTCTGACAGTTTTCTGAGATGGGCTAGGAACCATTTAGATAGAAAGGGACACAGATTCATGAAGTCTGAACTTCCTTAAAACTCCCTGCAAGACAGAACTTATCTTCTCAAAACCTGTACCAGTGTCCATCGCCACTTCATCAGGCATGGAGGAGGGGTTCATGAGCTCCTACCATCACTGAAGGTCAATGACAGTGGGTTCTAGAGGGCCATCATTTTCCTCAGTTCCATAGTCACCAATTAAGGCAACCCCCTACCCATGCTCATGCAAGTACACTTAATAAAATTCAGTATGTTAAAAAAAGAGAAAATATATCAAGTAGGAGGGAAATGTTTAGAAAGAAAAATTTCAACAGGAAGGAGCTAAGAGAGGGTGATTGGAGCTGAAAATGCCCCAAACTATGTATAAACATATATGAAAGTATAAAATAAAAACATTCTTCAAGGGATAGTCATTTCTTGTACAGAGGGTCTCTATATAAGAAACATCTGAGCAGGGCGTGGTGGCGCACACCTTTAGTCCTAGCACTTGGGAGGCAGAGGCAGGCAGATCTCTGTGAGTTCAAGGCCAGCCTGGTCTACAGAGTGAGCTCCAAGCCAGCTGGGACTAAAAAAAGGGAGACCCTGTCTCAAAAATACCAAAAAAAAAAAAAAAAAAAAAAAAAAAAAGAAAAGAAACATCTGATTTCCATCTGGTCTAGCAATTCTATTCCTTAGTATATACCCACTAAGAATTGGAAATAGACACTCAAAACAAAAATTTGTACATGAACATATACAGCAGAATTATTCACATTACTAAAATGTGGAAATAACCCATATGTGGGTGAACATAGGAATGAAACACGTTGTATATACACCATAGAATAATTACTGGGCCATGAAAAGGAATATTAACATATGTGACAGTGGGGGCGGGTGGGGAGCTCAAGTATTCGGTGACTGAGAGAAGCCAGGATCAAAAGGCCATGTCATATGATTTTATGAAATGTGTAGAGCTGGCAACTCCCTAGGGACAAAGTGGATTAGTGGCTGGCGGAACCAGGGGGAGAAAGGAATAAAGGTGTGAAGTTTCCCTCTGAGGGGACGAGAATGTTCTATAATTTGATTGTGGTAAGAATTGTACAATCCTGTGAACTGCAGTTTGAAATGGTTAAAATGGTCCGTTTTGTTTTATGTGTTTTACATGTGTGTGCATGCACAGAATCAATCTAGAGGCAGAGGTCTCAGGGCCATGTCTGCCACTGTGATAGAAAGAAGCTGGCAACAGCACTGAGTGGAAAGCTCTGGGGATCAGCTCTGAGCCCTGATCAAGTCTCAGCACACCACACATCTCATGAGCTCCTAGGCCCTGTGAAAGCTCCAGGGTCCCGGGAGGGCACCGGTGGCCGGGCAAGAGCAGAAGGTTCTGAAGGGATGAGGCAAGGTGAGGAGAGGACAGCAGTGTAGGCACAGGTCTGGTAGGGTTAAATTACCTTAGAGACCACTCAGCAGTGCTTATCGGTAAGGGAAAAAAGCAGAATACAAAGTTGTATAACTACAGGATGATTACGACTACACAAAAAGACGCCTCTATGAAGAGAAAATGAGCCCTAATGGGAAGAAATGAGACAGTGGATGTCTTCACGTGACGGAATTTGGGTTGATTAGTTTTCATTCTCCTGCTTCCTATTTTCTAAAATGTCTCCAGTGACTATGGGGTATTTTTGTGATGGAAACGGAGAGGTCCGGACCTCCTCTCTCCTACTCTCTATTCCTGGGAAACAAGATTTCCATTATATCATGCTCCTGGGCTTTGAATCTACTTCTCTTCTGACCTTGGCTGAAGTGGGGACCACTACCTCCAACCTCGACTTCTCTCCCCAGCTAAGAACTCCATTCCTTTACTCCAGTTTCCTCTTAGCTCTAGATACGAATAGTAGGAAGATGACTTCAGCTTCTGAGAGCAACTCACTGGCACTAAGACCTTTCTGGGGATGTTCAGATTCCTGCTCAGCATGCTCAACACCCGAGAGGTGCACAAAGGTTTTCCATATTTCTTGCTCATAAAGAATTTTCTTGCTATTAAAGTTTTCCTGTCTTTTCTACTCATAGTCGCCTTCTATGTACTGGCCATTTTTTAGAGGTCATTTTCTTTTTTCTTTTTTTTTTGAGACAGGGTCTCCCTATAGCCCCAGCTGGCCTGGTACTTACTCTGTAGACCTGGCTGGCCTTGAACTCACAGAGATCCACCTGCCTCTGCCTCCTGAGCGCACCACCACACCTGGTTTAAAGACTGTTCTGAGCCACCATATGGGTGCTGGGAATCAAACCCAGGTCCTCTGCAAGAGCAGTAGGTGCCTTTAATGGCTGAGCAATCTCTCCAGCCCCTGGAGGTCATCTTCAAACTAATATAGAGCTAATCCATAGGGAACATGGGAGACTTGATAAGTATGAATAAATTCATTTCACGTAGAGCGACACTCTTCTCCAAAAGTGCTCAATCAATGCCTATTAATTAGCTTAAGGGCAGGAAGTGACTCTGCTTTCCTCCTATTCCAACCAGGTCATCATCCCAATGCATCTGTCTTCTTAGGACTGTTTCTAAGCACTGAGCTGAGCACCTATTCCAGGACATTTAGGTAGCGACAGGGTGGGGATTCAGTCCTCATTACATTTGTCATCTCTTAAGGGAGATTGAGAACTTAACCCAAAAGAGGAAATGGTGGGCAAAGTAAGCAATGACTCCTGGGAGTGAGTCTAACTGACCATGTAATCAGGAAAGGACTCCTGTCCAGAGACCAGATAGCCTGGTGAACGATGGGAATTGGTTGGGGCTGGGGAGATGGGGCAGGTAGTAAAGTGCCCAATTCGTAAGTATTCAGACCTGAGTTTGGATCCCTAGACCCATGCTAGGAGCTAGGTGGGGGTGGCATTTGCCTTAATTCTAGCTTTGGTGGTGTGGGGAATGGGATGGAGACAGGGGGTTCCCATAAGCTCATTAGCCAGTCAGTGTAAGCCTAACTGATGAGCTCAGGTTCAGTAAGAGACCCTGTCTCAAAAAACAAAGATGGAGATCAAAAGAAGATATTACACGTTGACCATGGGCCTCCACATCTCCACATGCACCTGCACACACACATCATATTCATATACAATACCACACACAGACACCAGAGATGGGACATTAGCAATGGCAGTGACGGTGCAGATAAGGAGCAGCCCAGCTATGGCAGCACAGATGCACGGAGAGACAAAGCACAAGAATACGGATGGAAGGGGGCTTCTGGAAGGGCCTTCAGTGCGAGACCTTCCACTGAGTGGACTGATCACAGCAGTTTCCCAATCCAGATCTCTTCGACTGTGAGGAAAAATCTTTCTAAACAACATTGCGGATGCAGGTTCTCCTAAACTCAGAGAAGGTAGGCAGTCCCTGATGGGTGGTGACATCTGGGCCCATGTGCAAGAGCTCTGTCAACCTGCTGAGAATGCTCTGTGGGATGGACACCATTGCAAACCCTTTTTGGTTCTTGTGGTGGTTTCAATGAAAATGTCCCCCATAGGCTCCAAGCATTTGAACATTTGGTGATGCTGTTTGAGGAGTTGTTAGAAGGTGTGGCCATGCTGGAGGAAGTACATCACTAGGGGAGGCCTTAGAGAATTCTTAAGCCTTTTGGGATTTCCAATTACTCTTTGCTTCATGTACCTGGTTGAAGATGTGAGCCTCTGCTTTCTACGCCTGCTCTGGCCACCTCCTGCCACCATGCCTCCCCACCACGATGGACTCTAATTCCCCTGGAACCATAAGTTCAAATAAACTCTTCCTTTTATAAGTTCCCTTGGTCATGGTGTTACAGCAGCAGAAAAGTAACTAATACAGCACTCTTCTTCCCTCCTCTTAACTCCCTCAGCAGGAGCGAAGCAGCTGTCAGGAGGAGCCTAAAGAAATGATTCCAGCGTGGGTCACCTGCTGCTCAGCCATGATCAGGAGTCTGATGGTGAGTGATATTACGGCTAAGAAATGCAGGCTGTGTCATAAGATGGTCCTGAGACTGTCTCCTCATCTATGAAATGGGTATGCTATAAATGCCTGACTCCTACTTCCTACACCAGTAGTTTGGGAACAGTGCCAGGCAGCACAAGCCTGCATGCTTGGCACTGGAGTCTCTAGCACACTGTGCGCTCTGTGGTTGAGTAGGGGAGTCGGTGGGCTCTTTAGAGAACAAAATAATGAGGAGAAAAATAAAATCTTGTCTCAGAGTGGTAGCTGAGGCTTGCAGAAAAGCAGTGCATGGAACCGAGGTAAAATTCAATGCTCTCACTTCCAGTCTTAGGATCCAGCCTATTTGTCTCTGATGGCCAGGTAAGGTAACAGGTGTGTAGAAGGAAGACAGAGAGCTCAGGAACCAGCTAATGCTGCTGCTTTGTCCCTACAAAAGGTACTCAGGAGGGTTCCTTTTCTGGAACTTTCTCTTACCTGGAAAAAGCAGTTCTAGACAATTCTCTCTTGCCTGGGACACTGAATGTCAGACACTACTGGTCCCAATTTCAGGCTTGCTGCTGTGGGTAACAGTGTGACAAAATAACCACATGTCAGGCCCTGCTGCACCTCTGACTTCTGTGTGATCTCGTGCAGGCCACTTTAGTCCTTCATCTATAAAGTGAGGATGGCAAGCTGTCCCATATAGCCCCCCACATGAAGTCCCAAGCTTGGTGGGAGCTACACCTCTGCTCCTCAGTCCACTTACCTCTTTGACCCTGTGAAGCAGGGGCTGCAGCCAGTCCCGATTCACCTCACAGTGGCTATCCAGGAATGTCAGAGTGGCACCCTGGGCAATGTCTGCACCTCGCATCCGAGAACGCACCAGACCTGTATCAGGGACAAATGATCAGGTGGGCCGCTGTTACTCCAGTGCGTGTTAAGACCATAGAAAAATCATTTAGCATTTCCTTGAACACCCAACATGCGCCCAGTAATCCCTGGCGCCCACTCCCCTGCCAGCCCTGGTCCATGACACAGCCTACCTTGCCTCTCATTGTTTCGTAAGCACTTCACCTTGGGGAGTTTGATGAGCTGCTTGCAGTCATCAGCTGCAAAGACAAAGGACATGCTTAGTGAGACCCTGTGCTGTGACTGTGTGTAAGTATAAGGGTTAGGAAGGAAGTCTTGGTTGGTATTCCCACCCTGACTGCAGAACCTGCTCCTGACTTTAGGGGACACCTAAGTCATCGAAGGGACTGAGGATAACTGAGTAAATTGGCCTGAACTGGGTCTGTTTGGAATAGGTCAGTGCACAGTAGCATCTGCGTGCTTGCATGAAATGTTCCAGGTGTGAAATCTTCATCTGGTCACCTGGGGACATATCTCCCTTGCTATAGACTATTGGATGAATTCAGAATATCTTCACTTCACTGGGTCTGGTTAAAACTTCTGGCAAGTGGGCCGAGCGTGGTGGTGTGCTGCTCTAACCTTAGTATTCCAGAGGTAGAGGAGGGTGGATCTCTGTGAGATGGAGGCTGGCCTGGTCTTCAGAGCAAGTGGGCTGAGCATGCTGGTGTACTGCTCTAACCTCAGTACTCCAGAGGTAGAGGAGGGTGGGTCTCTGTGAGATGGAGGCTGGCCTGGTCTACAGAGCAAGTGGGCTGAGCATGGTGGTGTACTGCTCTAACCTCAGTACTCTGGAGGTAGAGGAGGGTGGGTCTCTGTGAGATGGAGGCTGGCCTGGTCTACAGAGCAAGTTCCAGACACCTGGGGCTATAGGGAGACCCAATATGCTGGGAAGCCAACAACAGGAGAGAATGACTGGACTCATCTTTTGGCTCCTGGAGGGCTTTCTTTATGAGGAGATGATCAAGAGACCCCATCACACATGGCGATGATGGGAGGATGGCCCCCACCATGCAGGACGATGTGACACAGACGTCCACTCCACCATGCAGGACAATGTGACAGAGATGCCCACTCCACCATGCAGGACGACGTGACAGAGATGCCCACTCCACCATGCAAGACAATGTCACAGAGACGACCACTCCACCATGCAGGACAATGTCACAGAGACGTCCACTCCACCGCCTCTTGGGTACTTGCCGCAATCACACTTGACCTCACCCATTGCCCCGTCACTTCCCTAGGCTTACCAGTGACCCTACCCTTTTGGTTTGGTTATTGGCCTTGGCCTTTACCCCTGGCTCTGGACTCTAACAAGCAATGGAACAGACTTATATAAGCCTCCTCTGGCAAGGGCTTATTCTGAGGACTTTGAATGTGTTAATATATTTAGTCTATATAAACTACTTAAATGATTATAACCATCTGTATTTTAAAGACAAGGAAGCTGACACAATGAAGTTAATGGCTTGCTTGAGACACATGGCTTATCCAGATCTAGGATTTGAGCCCAGCCAGTCTGGCATCCTTTAACCTTTAGGCTATTCTCTTCTTAGGGAATCTTGCAGCACCTCCTTGTTCTCTTCAGCACCAGGCTACCCTCAGGAAGGTGAATGCACCCCACCTCCAAGCTCTTCCTCATTAAGAAAGGGAGAGCAAATGGTTGAGTTCCAGGAGTAGGAGTACAGATCTTAGCATCACCATATGTATGCATAGCACACTTCTTCATGATGGCTGCATAGGCTCTGTCCTGGATGCATTTCCAGTGCTTACACAGCAGGCCTCAGTGTGGGAGTGGCTCCCTGTGCCCTGCCCCCAGCACCTGCGCTGGAGGGGAACGTGTGTCACTCTCCTGGAACTTGTAGCAGTCTATCCTCTGGGCCTAGCTCATTTCCTCTGGATCCCCACCATCTTGCCTGGATGTAGCTAACTGCATGGAAATGCATCCAGGGCAATGGCATTTGGAGAAGGGGTCAGCATTGCCAATACATGGACCCTGATGATGATCCTATAATTACTGTGACTTCCAGGCTTAACAGAAAGATGTGTAGAGACACCAGTATGTTTTGCATGGGAAAAGTGTTTGGATCAAGGGTGTAAATTTGGGTGGGCACCATGTTCTTTTATACAATGATTAATTAGTTATGAGGCAGGAAATGTTGATAATCAGTGTGTAGAAAGGTTGAAAGGCTCACTGTGTCATGAAAGTATGATGGGATAGCCCATGGAGATCTCAGTATCAAGCCCACTGGATATCCAGGGAATGAGGGGAAAGGCGTGCCACCCTCTCAGCTCAGATGGGCGGACTGATGCAGCACCAGAATTAGGAATCTCTGATCATGGGTATGGATTCTGGGCTTTGGGTCCCAGGACTGATCTTTTGAAAGGGTTGTGTCTCTTGTTACACCCAGGAATGTAGGTTAGATGATAGTGACATGTGTACATGTGGATGCCACACACATGTGCACTTGCACACCAACAGTCCCAGACAAGGACCTATAAATTCAGCTAATTAGTTCCTTATAGCAGTGAATGAAAGAAATTGTTTTTCAAATGCTAAGATTTATTACCTCTTGAACTCAGGCATGAACACTCAAAGTCTTTCATGTCTACCCAGCTTAGGTTTCCTCATCCTCAGAGCATGAGCGGGGCTCCCTCCGCCTGTGTACAGGGGTCAGGACGAGACCTTTGTGCCACACTTGTCAGTGAGTGATGTTACTTACGATCATTGCTGAAGTCATCCACTAATATGATTTCCTGGATCAGATGCATGGGGGTGCGGTTTAACACACTGTGGGAGGAAGAAAAATCATGATGTCTTCCAGTGGAAAAAATACAGGTTTTAAAACTCATCATTGTGTGAGAAATATGAATGAAATGGATGGTCCTTCTTTCAAAGGGAGTTTTACCTTTACAGTGTAAATTAAGAGGCTTCAAAAGTCAACCACAATCTGCATTTTCTTTATCTCCAGTTGGCTCTTGCCAGTAAGGGGCCTGTCCAGAGGCTTTGAGTCCTGCCCTCACTAGCTAACCTTTGTGTACATTAAAGTGTGTATTCAAAGCTGCACCTTGCTCTCAATAGTTCTCTTTGCTAGTCACCTGCACCATTTTGCTTTTTGTTTTTTGCTAATATGTTAAAATATGGAAAAAAGAGATGAAATTCTTTTCAATATCCCTGTTATAGAGCTAATATTTACCTTAACCTTATCCATTTCTGAATATGTAAGTTGCAATTTGTAGCATCATAGATTTTTTTTCTCCCCTATCCACAACCCCTGCCCCTTTACTTCTATGAGTCTGTGTACCAGGGCCTTCGCACTCTAATGACTTTGGCTACTTTTTGAAACCCCACTTTCTACAATATGAAAGATTCTTACTAGAATGCCCCCTTCTCCTTTAAATTAGCCAGTCTTTAGTTGGCTAGAGGTTTAGTGGCTAAACCTCAATTAATGAGGTACTACTAAGCTCTCGGTCATATCAGGTTAAGAGGTCATCCTAACATGGTGTGCTTGCTGGATTCAAACCAGCCTGACATCCTTCTGTGGAAGGAAAACTTTTGAATTATATAGTCATTTTCCTCAGACCCAAGAGCCAGTTCTAACAATTTCATAGGAGGAATGGAGACTCAGAGGAGTTGTCCAGTCACTGCTCACCTGGAATCCAGTGCAGGTGCAAGTCTGCCTTCTTCATCTAGTGAATGCTATGGCACCCAGTGACCCACTCAGACAGAAATCTCTATCAAGTCTCCCTCTCCCAAACCTATTCCAATCAGTGAAGGAACCTGATGGTTCTACCTGGGCGTGTCACTGAAACCTCATTTACCTCCTATCCTGGTTCTCTCTCTTTTTGGGGGGAGAGCGGGCAGAGTCTGGTTTATGTATAGCTCAAGCTGTTCTTGAACATTGGATCTTCCTGCCTTCACCTCCCAAGAACATGGATTATAGACAGCCATGACCATGACTTGCTTTGGTTTGCCTACTCTTGTCTGGTTTATTGCTCCAACCTCTCCCTGCTCCAGCCTCTCCCAGTCCCACACTGTTTTCCTTGTGGTCTTCATGTGAACTTTCAAACACACGTAACTGTGAATTTCCACAGGACAGCAAACAAGCTGATAAAATTCCACAGCAGGTCCCCACTGCCCACTGCAAGCCTCCAGCGTGCTTCTCGCGCTCCCACCATTGAACTGGCCCATACTGCCCACAGCTGTGCATGCCCAGGCCCAGCACCGCCATCTGAATTCACAGCTGACAGCTTCTCATTCAAGGACTTGAAATGGCCTCAAGGACTGGTTCAAATGTCACTTCCTCTCTAACAGCTTTCCAATCTACTTAGGGAGAATTAATTGCTTCCTCCTCTGGGATTCCTTAGCAGTTGTAGCTGATGCCTCTCAAGGCCTCTCACAGTATTTACCACTTCCCGACCCTGGCAGTTGCTTTTGTACCTCACCTGGGCCCACAGTCTCTGCTGTGGATTATTGTGGGACTCTCCACAGCTAGGAGATCTTTAAGACGGAATGCCTACCCCATTGTCCTTGTCCTGGACCTGGATTAAAAACTATTTCTGGAACAGAGAACCTGAGACAGCGCAGGAAACCTAGGGCACAAGTCCCTTTCCCACAGGAAAGGACTGGCTAGCCTACCCCAAGGCTGAATTTACAGTATGTTATGGCCTTTGTCTCCTGGGTGTCTATAAACTGGAAGATGAACACCAACACGGTGAGGAGGGAATTAGACTTCTCACTTTACTCTGGTTTGGCCAGACTAAAACAATCCATTTTCCCTCCCTAATTTCTACTTCTTAATTTCATTTGGAATACAGAGAAAGTATGGAGGTGGGTTTATGGATCTAAAGACCAAGTAACATCCCCTGTTATATGGTGACATCTCTAGGATGAAGCTGGGTCCAGCTCTCTTTGTATTGAAGAGAGGCTTAGTGCACACCTACTATGTACTGGGTACTGGGCATTGAGTGAGGAACACAGGAGAAATGAGCTCCGCCTGCCAAGTTATCATCCAAGCTGTGGGATCCTCTGCAAATGACTTTCCTCTTCTCTACAAAATAGCCCATGCATATAGAATGGAAGTAATTATAGTTATAGTTGCTTCAAAGACTATTGAGAAAATTAAAGGAGAAAACCTATACGAGGCATTTAGTCTAATATTTGCCATTGTGATGATAAATGACAGCAGTTCTTACTATGTTGTGAGTCATTAATGATTTGATAATTGAAGTGACTTCAATTACCCCTCCTATGCGAGAAATTTCTACTCAAGGGGCACAAGCTGGGTTTCAGTATTAACTTTGGGTCTCAGAAATATAAAACATTTTTGGTCCACAAGAGGCACCATGATATGCCTGGAGCCTTATGAATGGCAGAGACGGTGCTCAGAGCAGGTGCTGGTGGAGGCTTTGTAAGCATCCTGCTTTTCAGTGTACTCCCTTTCCTATGCAGAATGCACACACTATTGGAAGGGAACTTTGCCTGGGGCTACCTTTATTTACGAAGCCTTAATTCTCACCATGGCAACTACTGTAAGGTGAAGAGAGGAACCCCAACAACACAAAGGCTGGGTCCACTGTCACTGTCTGTGGGAAGGTGGGGGACAGGAGAGGAAGGTGGTTGCAGCCTCCACCAGAGGGTGGTGGGTAAAGATCGCTCACCACGACTGTCCTAGAGAAAACACAGCAAACCCAACCAGCAGCCCTCTAATCAGGGCAGGAGGGAAGAGGGAGGCAGACAGAGGAAAAAGCCTGCTTGAAGAATAACTTCTAATGAGGTTTGATTACGGCTGTAGCTTCTGCATTAGATTCCCGCAAATCCCTGCCGGCTCTTTGAAATTCAAGAGTTCTCTTCTGTGAACATCAAAAGGTAAATCGTGTGCAGCACTGCGCTAGTTGAACTGAGAGATGATTAGCGAATAAAAAATGTCCAGGGTTTAAAACAGGAAAAAAAAAAAAAAGAAAGAAAAAGAAATCTTCAGCAGTAAGTGCTAATTAGACCATTTCCTGGTAACACCTGGCTTGTTTTTGCTCCTCTAATCAGAGCAATTGAAGTGATGATGGGGTCTCCCTAAAAGTGGCTAGAGGCCGGGAGGGCCTGATGTGGGCATGTACTCTGTTCACCTGAGGTGGCTGAGAAGGAAGGTCAAGTCCAGCCAGGGGAACTAGCCTGGACGGTCCTCCCGGACCCTCCTTCCCGCTTTCCCTCTCACAGTCTTCCACCTCCCTCCTTGTCAGCCCCTCTGCTGCAGAACAAATCCTCTCGCTTCTCCAAGATCCCAGCCTCACCCCCACCCAGCTTCCCCAGCCCTTCTTCCTGTGGCCCCAGGATGGGAAGAATTGCTCATCTCACTGGCACATATAGGTCACGCTGTCCCTGGAATTGTTCTGGCTCTGTCTCCTCTATGCAGTTGCACAGGCAGAATCTATGACATCTCCTGCTCCTTGCTGGACCCTAATGGTGGGGTCCATGCAGATCCTGAGCTACGGCAACGCAGTGTGGGGCACACAGACTCACAGGCCAAGCGAGCCCTACAACCTAGCTGTGCAGTCCTGAACCATTCCGCTCCCAGCCTCAGTTCCTTCTGTAATTACCTTTCCCTTGTAAAAGCAGGCGATATTAATACTTGACCTACTTCACAGGCTTTTGTGTGTATAAAATGAGGAAATGTATTTGAAATTGCTTCTTGAACTCCACAGTGCTGTATGTAGACAGGTTTTATCAAAAGCTCCATAAATACCAGTTGAATGAAGACCCGAGGCCAGCTGACAGTTGAGTTTAGTGGTTCTTGAGTGAGACAGACTTGGATTCAAGTACATAGCTGTGCAGCCTCCACTCGTCAGCAGGAGGGCTCCAGTCAGTACTGAGTCTCCAAGCACCATGATTTCCTCAGTTGAGTGAGAATTGCTTAGCACCATGCCCGACACATGGCAATTACTCTTGGAATGCAGGCATCGATGAGAAGACTACTAATAGCAACAGGCATGACGCACAGCTGTGATTCTCAAAGTCTGATCCCAGAGCCAGCAGCTCTGTAGCAACCTGGGAACTTGTCAGAAATGCTAATTCTTGGGCCCTACTCCAGTCGCACTGAGTCAGAATCTGTGAGGCTAGAGCCCAAGAAAGCATGTTCTAGCAAGCCCTCCAGGAGATACTGGCATCTGCTCACCCTGGAGAGCCATCACATCAGAATGCTTGCTATAGAGAATGAGGCTCATCACCACACCTGATGCCACTCATCCAGGCTCTCTGGGTGGCAGCCACTAATCCCAGTCTTTTACCTATTGTGACAGTTGATCATGATGGTTAAATCAGATGGATTAAGAGAGCCCAGGAAATTAGTAAAGTATACCTCTGTGTGTATCTGTGGGGGTGTTTCCAGAAATGATTGGCAAGTGAGTCATCAAACTGAAAAGGGGTGACACACTCTGAATGTGGGAAGTACCACACAGTGGGCTGAGGGTCCAGACAGTAGTCGCCCACCAGTGCAGGTAAGCTTGACTCTCCCTGAGTGGGTGCACTTCTCATTACCCATGGACACCAAACTTCACATTCTTCAGTCTTTGAACATGGTTCAGTCTTGAACATTATTTTAGTCTTTGAACTCTGAACTTCAAGGCCTTAAGTCTTAGACTGGGACTATGTCACTGACCCCTTATTTTATTACATTTATTTATTTATTTATTTATTTATTTATTTATTTATCTCTGTGTGTATATCCGTGTCTGTGTCTGTGTATGGAGGTCAGAGGACAACTTATATCCCTACACTGGTTTGCAAGCTAATAAGGCACTTTGTTAACTACAGTGGGACTCAGGGTAACACTGATATGACCTGGCACATTTTTATGTCAAGAGTTGTTGATTCATCTGGAAATTACATGCAAACTGAGAGGCTTCTGGGGTAAGTGGAGAAGCCAGGACAAGGGCTGCTGGCTGAGGGAAGGAGCCAAAGACATGTGCCCAGCAGCACAGTTGCTGTTTTACACACATGAGTGCATCCCGTGCTGGGGAGGGAGGCACTGACTATACAGAATGGACATTAAACATTTAGTGACAGGTGGACTGAAGATGTGGTGTGCCCTAGTGGGGAAGTCTGCTGCTGAGCTTGCTTCCTTCCACCCAGAACTATGAACTACAATAGCACATCAGGTGAGAGAGGGAAGAGACAGTGTGACTTGTCTGATGAGAGGACAAGGAGGTTTGTTGTGCTTGGTACTCTCTCTGGCCAATGTTTAATCTCATTCCTTCTCTGTGCAATCAAATGACCATCACATGTGCTGTCTAGCAGGTAGGGGAAGCTCAAGAATGCTGTGTGTCTGAGGGACATGAAGCTTCAATGGCTGCTTCATCAGTCAGGCCAGGCTCTGGCTGTGTTTGGAGGCTGTGCCTCTATGCGCCTGGCCTGCAACCTCCACAGCTCACCAGTGGTGCTGGGCCCACCCTTGTGACTTACCTTCCTAGAAGAGGCTGCAGCTGGGACTCCAAGCCTGTTTAAGGCCAGAGTCCTATTTCTATGCTACACAGCCTTGGGCCTTGATTTAAGGCTTCTAAGTTTCAGTTTGCTTAGTTAACCTTCTCACATCCCCAGCCGAGGGGCAGGAGCCTGTATATGTCTGGAGATGAATGTAACCTTACTGAAGGCTGGAAATCTGAGGAAAGGAAGCTGGGAAGCTGACGTGGACAGGAGAGACTGGGCATGTGGAGAGGGAGGGAGCATGGTATGGATGGAGGAAGGGCAGCCAAAGCAGCCAGAGTTCGCTGAGAACCTAGGGCACAATTCCCAAGTACCTTCTGGGTGCCAGCTCTGTGTTCTAGGCACAGCTTCCTGAGCCTGGCACTGGGACTTGAGTACGTGGAAAAGCTGCACAGGTCATAAGTCATACTTGGCAGGACAGACCTCTTACAGGGACAGCATGACCCGGACTTAGAGCTAAGGTGGCAGAGAGGCCAGAGAGGGACAGGACAGGTCTTGAAGGCAAGATGCCCAGGAAGCACATTTTCGTGATCACTCACAGCTGATCTCACATACACCACTATTTCCCTAGCCATGGAAAAGCGGGGCACAGTGATAGGCAACCCAGGACATACCCAAATCCTGATCCCGGCTAGAGGCTAGGGACAGAGCATACACCCAGCCTCTCTGGACTGCCTTCATCTGTTGTGACCATGACATCCCATGCTCCTCTCCAGGTATCCTACCGCATAAGGGTAAAGTTCTGTGAGCTGTTTTTGTGCTTAATCTCTGAATGTTCGGAAAGTTACCAGACACTAGGGCCTCTTTCTCTCCACAAGCTGGATGGTGGCTTCTGTTACCAGCATGTGAGGAGTGGTGGAGTGCATGATGCATGTGATGTATATAGACTAGTACCTGGCACAAACCTTCAGGGTGCCAGGGAGCAGACACAGCCTCACCAAGTACTGAGCTGGGTACTATCCCCTAGACAGGAAGCCTCCTTACCTGTGGATGGTTCTGAGCAGGGTAGAGCGTGCCTCGTTGTGGAAGGTAATGATGATGCTGGTGGGAGGAAGATCTGTGCAGTACACCAGCAATGTACATCTGTCAAGCAAAGGCAGAGACCAGTAAGACCTTGCGGGCAAAGCAGAGCTAATGAGCCGGGACCATGGGCATCAGCCTGGTGGCCACTATGGAGGGCTATCTGGCATCAGAGAATTACTGAAGCTAAATGTCTACCACCTAAGGGGAACTTGGGCTTGGAGGCCAAACAGTGGCAAATATGGTAATTCACACATGCTTGAGTTAGTACAGTGTTTCCGAATAGCTGCAAGAACCCATCTTTGAGTTTTGGGATTGGCCTCAAATGTGAGCCCTTCTAGCCTTCCTACCCAAGCCTCTGGCTGGGGGGCTGACACCGCCGACAGAAGCCCCATCATGTGCTTGGGACCAAGCAGCTTTTGGGGTGGGTGCCATCTGACACCTGGCTCTCTGCCCTCTTCCAATTTGGTATGGTTAAAGAGTCACAGCCCTAAAACCTCAGTACAAGCAATAAAGCCCCATCTTGAGGAAGGCATTCACTTCCACATGTCCAGGATTATTTTGTATGACTATTACATCTGGGGTAATTTCAATTTAATACCTTGCCGCAAGTGAAAATTGTAGCCTGCAGCCTGAAAATTGCTATAATAATGGAAATAGACCCGCCAAGTGTGGCTGGTGCCACCGGAGGCCGTCACCCAGGAGGACACTTCCTCCTGTTTCTCATGATTTCAGGGGTGGCCAAATTATGGGCGGGATGGTTGGGCATTAAAAGAGGAAGAAAATAACAGATGTACGGAGATTCAGATATTTGTTCTCATGTTCCCATTTCTTCCTGGGCATTTGATTAGAAGTCTAGAGAGTGAGGGATGGACTTTGAGGGGACCGAGGCCTCTAGAATCATCTGCAAATCAGTTTTGATTTTCTGGAAAGACAGATCACAGTTTTCATCACATTCCCAAACAAATCTGTAGCCTGAAACACTCAAGATCCAGTCCTAGGCCAAGAGGCCTGATGTCCCCCATGGCCGCCCTGGTGATTCTCTGGGTGGTTCTGTGATAGCAAACACTCACACATTGCAGACTCACCATGCACATGCAGGGGAAGCCAGCCTGCTGTGCTCAAAACGAGAACCAAAAGTTACAGAGGGAGGCCATGCAAAGAGATGATGGGAAAGGCAAGTTACAGCCTGCAAGGCCTTCGTACCCTTCACAGAGATGCCAGTTATCCCTAGCTCTGAGTCACCTTCTCTTCCTCCCCACCACTCAACAGCCTCATTCCTCCTCATTCTACTGTACCTCACACTTCCTTCCCAGTCTTCCCACCAGTCCCATTCTACCCACACCGGGCTCTGCTAGGCCCTCCTCTGGCCGGAAGCTCTCTTTTGGCTTCTGGCAAATGAAGTCTAGCTTCCTATCGTATTCTTCAAGACGCTTTCATAACTGGAGTCTCATATGCTACCACTGCATTCTTCTTGCCATATGGTAATATTTTTCCTTTGTCTACCACCTAAGGAGTTCCTAGTCATCCCTCAAGACTAAGAGCAAATGACCTCTTTGCTGTGAAGGTATTCCATACTCTCTGATAGGCAAATGACCTGTCATTTGTATGCCTATCATTTGGTATGTATCTCTTTTCTAGCACTTCTCATGATGAGACTATCACCCCATTTTGACTGAGTTCCTTCAGGGAAGGACCACAGTTGATCCATGACTATATCCCCATAGGGGATTATGTACGGACCACAGTTGATCCATGACTATATCCCCACAGGGGACTATATATGGACCACAGTTGATCCATGACTATATCCCCACAGGGGACTATGTACAGACCACGGTTGATCCATGACTATATCCCCACAGGGGACTATGTATGGACTATGGTTGATCCATGACTATATCCCCACAGGGGATTATGTGCGGACCACAGTTGATCCATGACTATATCCACACAGGGGACTATGTACGGACTATGGTTGATCCATGACTATATCACCACAGGGGATTATGTATGTAAAACGCCCTTTATAGAGAAGGAAGAAAGTCAAGGACTGCATTCCCAGGTCAGAAGAAGGCTCAGTCCTTTATGGTTCCCAAACATGTGACAGCCTTACTCCCAGGGTTCCCACCCACAAGTCTTCATGTCCTTGGAGTCACCTTCCTCCTTGAGTCCAGTCAGTTCATATGACCAGCAGTGGACACAACACTGTGTGACTGAATTAAAGTTCTGTAGCCTCTTCCTTGGAGGGAAGCCAGCTGTTATGCTGTGAGGATACTCAGGCAGTCCTGCAAAGAAGCGTCTTCATGGTGAGAGGGTGAGGCACCCTGCCCTCACCACCACTAGCAAGCCAGGCATATGAATGGGCCATATTGAAAGTGAGCCCACCTGTTCCCGTCAAGCCTTCAATGACGGCAGCTACAGTAGACTGCTGACTGCAGCCTAACGAGGGATGCCAAGCCAGCACAGCCCAGCCAAGGTGCTCCCAATTCCTGATCCAGAGATGCAGTGAAGAGGGTCCACAACTTCTGTTGTTTTAAGAAACTCCGTTTAATCAGGGCTGATTTTTTGGACATTAGAAACAATATAAAAAGGGAGGACAAATGCCTAGAAACAGGCTCTAGAGAGAACAGCCTTGGACTTGCCTGTTTTGGGGCACAGTCCCAACTCTGTGTGAGGAGCAATAGGCAAGGGTTGAGGGATGGTAGGCTTGGGGCCCCAGCTTGATAGACTGCAGGATCTGTCAGGGCTGGGAGGTTTTGAGAGGCGCAGGCAGAGATATGGGCAGCAGTGAGCATTCCAAAGAATAAGCTGGGTGCCAGAGAAGGGGGAGCAATTGTCTATGAAAAGGTGGAGCCGGAGAGCTGGGTGTAGCCGGAGAGCTCGGCGAAGCCAGAGAGCTGGGTGTAGTCGGAGAGCTTGGTGAAGCCGGAGAGCTGGGTGTAGCCGGAGAGCTCGGCGAAGCCTCCTGCTCTCCCTCGGAAACAGGGAGAGTAAGGAGACCTGAGCGCAGAGATGTGAAAGGCCACCGCTGTGGGACTTCTCCTGGTTGCTGGGACTCTGCCATGGGGTATGGGGATGCTCTGAAACCCTCTCGCAGTCATGTCCTGGGCACTGCCTCAGAGCTGGATGTGACACCCTCTGTTGTGAGGCAGTGAGACCCCAAGCCTCAGATTTCATGAATTAAGTTCTTTAGGGGTAAGCCGAGAAAGGATAGTGATTCTTAGAGTTGTTCCCTGTTAGAGATTTTAGGAATACGCGCTGCTTCTCCTGCCTCAGAGGTGCCAGCTGGGGAGACAGGTGATCAACACGCAGTGACCCAGATGCCTGCACACATAGGCAGAGGCATAGCACCTGGCTCTGTGGAATAGGTGCAGGATCCCATGGTGTGGACAGAGAATGGGGTTACAGCAGACCACAGACTCTTGGCCTGGGGCTCTGACACCATCTGGCAACATAGGACCTGGAACAAATCACAGACTTCTGGCTGCTGGCTGATCTTCTGTGGAACAGGCTTAGGCAGATGTTCTCCCACCAAAAGCCTCACAGCACAGAAACAGAAGCCCTAGCTGTAGGCTGTCTTTAGTAAGTTCAGGCCATTTGAACCAGATACTGAAAATAGCCCCTGAGATCCACAGTGTTGCTTGTGATTTCACTTTTCTCAGCTTTAGATTCTTCATCTGGACAACTGAGACAACAACCTCTAACTTTTGAATATTCTCCCTCTGTGATAGAGAGAAACAGAGGCTGGCAACCATGTTACTATTACTAACATCATCCAAATCCATAAGTGACTTTTACTGTGCACAACTGGATCTTTCATGGGCTGGAAAGGTTCTTCGGTAAATGGGTCCAGTGGTCCTGACAGTAGATAAGGGACAATGAGAGGCAAGAGAAGGGGCAGAGCTCAAAGACAGCAGCATCAAGGCTGCTGTGATGAAACCAAGTCCGATGCCCAGATTTGAATCTGGATCTGTCAAGAGCTGGCTGAGAGCCCTTAGAGTGTGTCATTTACCTTCTCTAAGCCTTAGTACTATCATCTGTAAAATGTGGACCTGTTTCTCCTCCTGGGCTTGTGAAGACTGTGGATAATGTACACAGAGTACCTGGGATTGGATAGAAGCCAAGGAAATGGGAACTAGAATGGCTATGGCATCAGAGAACCACGGAACTGGCTTCCATGGATGCAGTGTGGACTGACTAGAGGCGTAAGCTCACTGGGCAGAAAAGGCAGGAGGTTAGAGGTGGTAGGCAGAAATGGTGAGGCAGCAAGCATTAGTTGGAACCTAGGTGGTGTACTTCTGAGCCCTGAAGCCCTCCAGCCTCCTTTTCCAAAAGGGAAGGCCTTAGGCCTGGCCAGGAAGCCCATATGCTGCTTTGCAATACACAGGCCCAGAGAGGTGGGGGCAGGGCCACATCACACACCTGGGCTCAAGCCCTCCACGGAACTGTCCTGCCCCTGCTGTATCCACAGGGACTGCGTTCCCTCCATGATCATATGATATTGGCAGCAGCCTCTGCAGAGGTAACCGGAGGGTTAGAACTCTGAAGGACACACACCTGGTTGGTGAGTGAGACAAGGGCAGCTCAAGTCTCATGATCCCTGAGCTGGTACTAGTCTCTAGTGTTCTATGAGCTCCCTGGTTTATGAGAAGTAGTCAAGGTATTGGTGCTGCCAGGGGCCGCTGCTGTCAGAGTCCTGTGCAGAAGTCACCTTCTGTCCAAGGCCTGGTTTGAAGCCTGCTCAGGAAGGAGCCCTGGGGAATGATAATAGGGCCCTGAGGCTGAAAAAAACCCTTAAAGCTATCCACCAGGAGACGGTCAGCCCAGACAGTTGTGTGGGCTTTCTGAAGGAGGGACCTAAAAGATTAATCAAACAGGGAGGTCTCTGGGGCCATGAGGGGATGAAGAAAGCAGCCAATGCTGCAGTGCTGACGTCTGGCGCCAGCAGACAGACGAGAAAGCATGTTGATAATTTATTAAAGATTCAGGGCGTTTACTGGAGAGAGGAGGCAGCAAACAGGAAAGATAGAGATGGGGTGGGGGTACAGTGCTAAACTCATCTGCTGAACCAGGAGGACGGTGGGGCACTGGCTGGGTGAAGAAAGTCTCTTTCTCTGTCTCTGTCTCTCTCATGTGTATGAGAGAGCAAGAGAGAGAGAGAGAGAGAGAGAGAGAGAGAGAGAGAGAGAGAAAAGAGAGTTTATCTTTCTGGCTGGCTGGCTGGGATCCCACCACAGCAGCTTCTGAACGACATATTCCTCTAGACCAGGCTGGCTTTGATCACACAAAGATCCACCTGCCACTGCCTCCCAAATGCTGGGATTAAAGGCATGTGTCACTACACCTGGCCCAAGCCAATTTTAAAATACAGTTTCTTATCATTTTGTTTCTTGAAAGACTCATCAGAGCCTTTTGTTCTCCCCCAATTCAGGTGAGGCTCCTCTTGGCTCCTGGATCCCCAGCCTCAAGAGAGTTCATCACTGGCTGGTGGTACTCCCAGGAGGTGTTCTGAGCTGCCAACCCAGGAAATGAGGAGAAGCAAGCCCCCCTTCTCTCACCCCACTGTCAATCATTATCTCCTGCCCACCCTCTGCAGCAGGCCGAACACAAGACAAACTAAAACATCAGAAACATGCTGATGAACATGGCTGTCAGTTATTGCAGTGATGTAACTGTGCACACAGTGCCCTCCACTGAGACTGTAAAACACTGTGGCAGTCTGTGAGGGAGAGGATGATGACTGTCATGGTCACCGTCATTTTGTCAATGAGTGATAAGAGCGCCTAGTGTTCCCCTGGCTCTGGGACACATGGTCTTCCTCTCATTACATCCTGGAAGAAAAGACTTGATCATAAATTATAAATATTCAGGATTTTATTCTCCAGCAAAAAAACCAGAGGGAGTGATGGAGAGATGGAGCAGCTAACGGGAGCAGATCGGAGAGCGTAATTATTATTACCATGATGTTGGCATAAAGAGGGCCACTCTGGCTCCTCCAGAGTCATCCATGGCTGAAGCCGGCTGCCAGCCTGAAAAGAGGCCCTGGCACCCTGGAGGGAGGGTGCACACAGCAGGCGGAGTCACACAAATACACCACGAGACACAATACGAGTCACACAGGTCGGACTAGGGGCCTCTTAGGTTAAAACTTAGCTCCTTGCAGGCTCAGAAATGATTTTCCTGCTCTAGGTCTTAGTTCACTGGTTTATGGTGGTAACAATCTTCATTTCACGGAATGTGTTTAAGTGCCCAGTGGTGGACTCTTACTGCCAGGCACTGTGTGGAGCACCTTACGTATATAATGGTCACAATAGGCCTAGGAAATGCCTGCCGTTTTCTAGATTCACTACTGGTATGGTTTGAAGAAAAAAAAAGTTCCCTTACATTGGCTCCTGCTTTGGATGCTGGCTTGTCCCAGCTTGTAGTACTGTCTTGGGAAGGTAGAGGGTAGCTGGTGGAAGTAGGTTACTGGGGGGATGCCTTTGAAGGGTATAACAGGCCCCCAGTCTGTTTCCCTCACTCTGTTTCCTGTCTGCCATGGTAAATATGCTCAACCATGTCCTTCCCACCATGATGGACTGAGGAGGCACTGATGAGAACTGTCATGCCCTCAAGTCAGGACTGACCCTGTTGCAGCCCAGGCCTGCTGGCCTTCCCCCTGCTGTCATGCCCTCATGTCCGGACTGACCCTGTTGTTTCTCAGGTCTGTTCTATGCCTCTGTACACTCTGGGTACCCATGTGCATACACGCTCACACTCTCTTCAAAGAGCAGTTTCTACTGAGTTCTAGAAGCCAGTGACCTGCCCAAGAAAGAAGGACAGATGGGTTATGCTATTGGATACTAACAGGAAGATAAGAAAACTGCTGTGTGGGGACATCCCAATAGATGCCCCATGGAGCCTCACAGGGTACGAAAGATGTGCTTGCTGCCAGCCTCTGAATTAAATGGACATCTGATTCTAAACAGAAACTGAATTCCTTTCTAATTCCCAGGCCTCACTACAGTTGTACTGTAGAGGGTGAGACCCAGACTAAGAATATGAGTTCTGTTTATATGCTCCGTTTCCCTAACTCTGCAGCCAGAAAGGTAAAGGGGGAAACACAGGCACGCAAGGCCCAACAGGGGTAGGTTGAACTTGGTCGAGAGCCGTGTGTCCTCAAGGGAGTGATACTCTGTGAAGGGGGTTGGGGTAGGGTGGGGTGGGGAACACTCTCACCGCCCGGTTTCCATTGGTCATCACGCTGTCATCCATTCCAACCCAGGAAAAGCCTCAGGAACGATACTGAGTCCTCCTGTCCTTCGCCACACCATACACTTCACACTGATGTTCACAAGGAAGAAGGATGAAGGGAGAAGCCAGTGTTTGGCCCAGTGACCTTTCCTGGATGTCAGTTCTCACAGGACAGGATGAGTGGGTATGCTAGTGGTTTTTAGAATCAGATTTTGGTTTTTTGAGCAGAGAACATCTAATTTACTCCCAGCTCTGCTCTATGTAAGGACACCAGCTCTCAGGAGGATGAACATAAAATACAAAATGCCAACTCTGTGCTTGACCCTTAAGTTCTTCTCCGATACTTTACGAGGGGAAAACTCAGGCAGCATAAAAAGTATGTCAAATGTAAAATCAGAAATTCCTTTTAATCTCATTTCATGGGCAACACATACACTGTAAGGCATGAAATTTTTATTTCATGTCAATTTCACTGGGATTCCACATGCAGATTAATTTGTTCATCCACATAAACATGTACTGCTCCTGTTTCTTGCCTCAATACAACCCTATTTTAGTGCCAGTGAAATCCCCTGTCACGTGAAAGACACTTCAAGTGATAGCACATTTAATTAATTAGCATGTTATTAAATTCCAGTATGCTCAGAAGGGAAAAAGCAGGCAGGTGAACTGCTTAGGAGCTGGCCTGGGTCCTGTAGTGGGCAGCTTCAAGGATGGTCCACCATCCACACATCCTTATATCCTTATATAACTCCCTTGTTTGGTAGGTTGAATCTAGTGACTCCCAAGACGTTGAACATGGCTAAAGTGATAGTCACTTTTTGTGACTAGGTCACAAGAGATTGCCTTGTGTGCTTTGGAAGAGCACATTGCTGAACTGGACAGCCCCACATGGCTGCAGTTAACCGAATCCCACTGACAGCCGTGTAAGGAAGCTTAGAAGATGATAGTCCCCAGCCAGCCTTGGAGATAATAACAATGCCAGGTGACCCTCGATAGTGGCCTATGCCATGCTGGGATTCCGGACCCATAGAAATTATGACATGGCAAATGTCATTTTAAGCCACTAAGTTTTTGAGTAACTGTTATACAACAGATAACAAAGATGGGCATTATTGGCTACCTACAAAAGAAAAAAGAAGTCTAGTTCCCCTGAGTAAGATGTAAGCTCCCTTGGGCACTTGGAAGAAGAGCTGGGAATTGCATTCTGTTCTCTCTCCCTGCTATATATTGTGATCCCCAGAGGTCCCATGGGACCCTTCATCCATGCTCTGCTGGCCTGCATCCAGAAGACGATGCTTGGGAAGTGACACCCTGGGTATTCTACATGCAGAGAAAAGCGAGTACTTGAATGAGTTTTTATTTTTCTTTCCTCCTTCCCTTTCTCCCTTTCTCCATCCTTTTCTCCCCCTTGCCATCTTTCTCCCTTTCACCTTCCATTTTTCTTTGGACATTATCTCATTAAGTGTCCAAGAATGGCTTCCAATTCATAATCCTCCTGCCTCAGCTGCCCAAGTGCTAGACTCTGCCATGTGTGTGTCACCTTGAATGACTGTTCTCTCACTCCTCTCTGGGACCACCTTTGATGACTGAAAGGCTGCCTGAGGTGTGATCACAGACATTCTTCCTTTTCAGGTCACAAGGCTACTTCGCAAGGTGCCTGGTCTCAGGGTGGCACTATTTAGGCCAACATCCACAATCCTTGTACCTAACCATCATCATAGTCTTGGAAGAATCTGCCTGCCAGGCCAGCTCAGGGTCTTCACTTCTTGCTCCTTTGAGAACACCAACACCTCTTGGATTTATTAGCCGTCTACTTCCTGTAGCATCAGATTTCTCAGAAAATCTATGTCTTGACACTTCTAGGGCACTTCGACTGTCTGATTAATTGCAGGCTATAGATCAGAACGATGATTCCAGAAATCAGTTCTGCGAGTCCTGCCTCCTGGCAAGGTGAGAGTGTCCCAGGGGATCTGTCCTGACAAACTAGGAAGCTAACTAGGGAAGGAGGGGGTAGCAGACTATGAGGTCATATTGCCCAGACTTTCTTAAATGCTCAGTCTCTGTCTTATTTTTGAGCTACCACCAACAGTTAGAAGATTTCTTTGGTTCTAAAAACCTGCTAGATTCTCTATAATGGACCAGAATGAGGCTTTGAAGGTCATCTATTTAAGTGGACCTTCCTAGGGGCTAGAGAGAGGGCTCAGCAGTTAAGAGCATTGACTGCTTTTGCAGAGGACCCAGGTTCAATTCCCAGCACCCATATGGTGACTAACAACCATCTGTAACTCCAGTGCCTTCTTCTGACCTCATGAACCCTGCACAACATGGGTGCACTTACACACATGCAGGCCATGCATTCATATGCATACAATAAAAATAATAAAATATTTTTAAAAATTAAGTGACCCTTCCACCGTAAGCTGCTGGACTATACTTCTGGGAGACGTCTGTATGCTTGGTGAATAATGTAGATAAGGGTCAATAAGTCTAGCAAACCATATAGGATAAAGATAAGATTCCCTTTATAAAATATTTCTTTTGGTACCTTACAAATTCATACAAACCCGTTAAAGGTTTCGAGAGCTCTGGGAATCTGTTGACCAGAATTCTACCTCAAAACCTCACTTTTCCCTTTTTCCTAGCACACACTATTTCCTACAAATGGAAACTCAAATATGGCTATTGATTTAGTAAAGCAAACCACACATTACACCACAGGATTATGAGAGATGTCAATCAGCTGTTTCCTTTTTCATAGATGAAGAAACTGAGTCCAGAACAGTGAACTGACCCGTGCAAGGTGACCACTTCTAGGCAGAGCTAAGCTCTTTTAGTGCTTAGAATCTAAACCTACTCAGTTTCCTTGAAGCACTTAGGCTAGGGGAGCCCTATTAGAGAGCACAGAGGGGCTCCCCGATGCACACAATGCCTTCAAATGCCCTTTGCCCACCCTTTCCCCTGAGAATGCTCCTACTTTCCCATGCAATCAAAGGAAAACTTTACAGCCTTTGTCTGTCTTGTCATTTTCTGAGGTGCCTGGTTAGTTCCTTGCCCTTGACCCTGCTAGATGGACCTGATATGGCCGTTCTCTTTGTAAGCTGTATCCTCTTCACTCTCCTCTTCCTTCTTCCTTCTTCAAAACTCCTGGTGTTCTCCAAAGTCTTCCTCCTAGGCCTCTTTCTCTTTTCAATCTTCCTTCTTCCTGGACCATCTCAGCTGTCCACCTGTTTGCTCCCACCTGATAGACACCATCTCCTTAGACATCCCCATGGATGTCTTCTTCGCTCATTCTCTGCCTCTCATACATGGCTATGTGCTCCCAAGCTTACCATCAACCACGTGTCCAAGCCAGAGAAATAGGCTCTAACCCTGACTCCCTCTCCCCCATAGTCAATCTAATTAAACCTAGCCTGGCTCTTCACCTTCCCTGTCTCTCCATCTGGCTGTTTCTCTACATCCCCATCCTGTCTTTTCTAAATGACTGCAACCAACAACTTCCTAGCTGCCTTTATCTCTTTCCAGTCTACTGGATATGCTACAACCAGCGAGATCTGCTTAAAGCTGCAGTTTTTGTACCTAACCAGTTAAAAAAAAAACACAACCAAAAGCCGGGCGTGGTGGCGCACGCCTTTAATCCTAGCACTTGGGAGGCAGGGGCAGGCGGATCTTTGTGAGTTCAAGGCCAGCCTGGTCTACAGAGCGAGTTCCAGGACAGCTGGGAGCTGGGGCTACAGGGAGACCCTGTCTCGAAAAGACCAAAAAACAAACAAACAAACAAACAAACAAAAAAACAACACAACCAATCTTCAAATAATGGCTTAACCATCCCGTCCTTGTTTTTTCTGACCCCTGCCTGCCACACCCTCAAAGTTCCAGCCACACACTTGTCTTGACCTGCTCTTTGTCCCCTCTGAATCTGCAGGCTCCATCTCTCTCCCATGTATCTGAAATGAACTCTTTTCTCTTCAGGCCTGACTTGACGTTTCCCTCTCTAATCTTGTCTTAGAAGTTACTTCCCCTGGGAAGCCTTTCTAGGACTACACATTCACCCTATTGTTGTAATCTGTCACTGGCTGCTGTGAAATTACTTTCCCATCTTCCCTATTGACTACTGCAGCAATGAAAGCAAAGACATGTTTGTGATTCTATCCCTGTGCTTATCATAGGGTAGGTAAACAGTAAATGCCTGGAGAATGAGTGGACCTACAAGTGGAAGGGCAGCAGGGGAGAGACCCATGGGGTCAGAATCAGACAGGGAAATGTCCTTTGTCAAACTATGGGTGATGTCAGCACAGAGGAAAGAGGGTAAAGGTCCGGAATGCCACCAAGAGACCAAATCAAGCCAGAAAAACTGAAGAGTCAGAAGTGCTATCCTGTGAATAGGAGGGCCTGGGCCACAACTGTCCTGTAAGAGCATCTGGGATAATGTCTACTGAGGGCCTGGGCCACCACAGTCCTGTAAGAGCATCTGGGATACTGTCTACTGAGGGCCTGGGCCACAATGGTCCTGTAAGAGCATCTGGGATAATGTCTACTGAGGGCCTGGGTCACAACGGTCCTGTAAGAGCATCTGGGATAATGTCTACTGAGGGCCTGGGCCACAACGGTCCTGTAAGAGCATCTGGGATAATGTCTACTGAGGGCCTGGGCCACAACGGTCCTGTAAGAGCATCTGGGATAATGTCCACTGTGCTCTTTAGCTTTCTCCATTGCTCAGGAACTATGCAGCTGGGTTTAAAAGGGCAGGATGTTTATATTTAATGTGGCCCCCAGGAAAGATGAACAGTGCTTCCTCAAGTGAGGGGGAAAGACTGAATCCCATTGGACTATGGCTCATATACTCTCTTCATACCGTCTGGTACAGCAGCCACTGGCACATGCCACTGCTGAGTATGTGAACTCCACCCAGTCTATACGGACATGTAGAATATGCTATGTAGACTACAGCCACCATTTCAAAGAAAAAGAATGTAAATATTTTACTAATTTGTTTTTATATCAATTACATGTTGAAATGGTAATATTTAGACATGTTGGAGTAAATAAAATACATTATTAAAGTTAATTTCATTTCTTTTATCTTATTAAGACTGTAGAAATTTTTTTTTTGTTTTTTAGGGTCTCCCTGTAGCCCTAGCTGTCCTGGAACTCACTCTGTAGACCAGGCTGGCCTTGAACTCACAGAGATCCACCTGCCTCTGCCTCCCAAGTGCTAGGATTAAAGGCATGCACCACCATGCCTGGCAAGACTATAGAAATTTTAAAATTACATATATGACTCATATCTATTTGTATTGGGCACTGTCTTCCTAACTAGTTATTGAACTTCAGTTTGTATGTAATCCAATTTAAAATTTCAACATTAGCATCATACAGTGTTTTCCAGCAATTGGGTTATTTTATATGAGTAAAATAAAAACATATGAAAACTATGATTAGATTTTGTGACATTTTATTTTATAGGAAAGAATGTATATTCTGTATACAAATGTATGTAATCCTATCATCTACCATCATCATTTTATCAAAGAAACAGTAGCTACCAAAAAAAGCCAAGATCTAAGAATAATTCGTAGCCTATTACATTGTAAAATTCAGCTTTAAGCCACTTTCAGTTATTGTCTCCCCCTGCTCTAAGCTCAGTAGGTCAGACTTGTACTAATTTACCAACTGGCATCTGAAAACACAGTTTAAAGATCTGTCACATTGGGGGCTGAAGAGATGGCTCAGTGGTTAAGAGCAATTGGCTGCTCTTTTTTATTTATTTATTTTTTTATTTCTGTATGTGTATGAATGTACTGTCTGCATGTAGGTCTGTGCACCCGTGTCGTGCAGTGCCGCGGAGGTCAGAAGAGGGTCTCGGATTCCCCTGGAACTGGAATTCTACTGGAATTGGAGTTACAGACGGTTCTTAGCCGCCATGTGGGTGCTGGGGATCGAACCCGGGTCCTCTGCAAGAGCAGTCGGTGCTCTCAACCGCTAGGCTATCTCTCCAGCCCAATTGGCTGCTCTTTTAGAGGACCTGGGTTCAATTCCCAGCACCCACATGGCAGCTAACAACCATCTGTAACTCCAGTTCCAGGGGAATCTAATGCCCTATTCTGACCACCAAGGGCATTGCACAACATGGGTGCACTTACATACATGCAGGCAATAGACTCATACACATAAAATTAAAATAAAAAAATAAAGTAGTTTTTAAAAGATCTGTTGCATTAAATCATGATGTGCCTTTGTCTTCCCACCTTCCACCATCAATGTAAACACTAAAATGGAAGACAGACCAGCACCTGCTCTTGGTCTGAGACCAGCAGACTATTGCTACTGCTATTCATGAGTTGGTAATATCTTGCTAATCTCTGGCTCCAGTCTAGCTCCTTACATGTGACACTTCCATTCCATACACGGACAGGTGTGATCTAGGTTCAGAACATCTACCTGCTTTAGAGCACACAGATGTCTCTGGCAGCACTAGACCCCAAGAAATCACCACTGTTCTCCTGTGCACCTGACTGGCTTTGCTTTTGCAGACAGCTAATTTTGGTCTCTTACATTGACCAGCCCCTTGGAAGTGAGTGAGAAGCTGACATTGGGTGGAAGCTGTGAAGAAAGGTTCTTCTTCCCAGAAAGGACAGCAGCTTTTGTATAATGCAAAGAGGTTCCTCTTCCTCTTCAGATGGTTCCAAGACCTGGGGCACCTGGCACAATACCATCCAGCTCTCTGTCTCTCTCTTTCTTTTTTTTTTTT
>VZQC01003674.1:503255-642747 GCA_009823505.1 Rhizomys pruinosus
CTCTCTCTCTCTCTCTCTTTCTCTCATTTCTCTCTCTCTCTCTCTCTCTCTCTCTCTCTCTCTCTCTCTCTGTATGTATTTAGAGGAGAATTTTCTCTAAAGAATATGTATAGAACCTCCCTGGGACCAGCAAGTATGGGGGTAGGCCAAGACTTATTTTTGAGTGTTTCCTGAAAAAGATTCATTGGTGTCTGGGAGCAGGGTGCCTTCATGTCTTATTTTAGCTTTGCTTGAATCACATGGCACAATCGTAATAATAGATGCACTTACTGAACGCTCACTCTTACTGAACGTCTCAGGTATTCTTCCCTGAGCTCTAAATGTGCGCAATGATTCTTGAGGTAGATGCTGAGATTGTTCCTCTCTCACTATAGAGGAAACAGAAAGTGGCAGAATCTCAGTCTAGAAGCAGACACTCTGGTGACCCACTCTGTGTCTCACCCACCCTGCCACAGTACCCTTAAGTGATATCCAGACTCACTGACTCTCAAATCCTAATTCATATTGGTCTTTCCATCTTCTATCTTAAAGATCATTTGCTGGAAGTTTCTAGGAAGCTAGTAAAACATGGGGCCAAATGTCCATCACTTGCTAAAGAATGCAGTCTTCTCTTTCTACTCCATAGTATTGTTTCGTATTTCCCAGACCTCAGCTTATAGGCTCAGAGTACAGTTACTCCCTTTTTTTCCCAGGAGGAGAAACTTCCTTACTCGGTAGCAGCCAAGATCAGAACTTTGCCCATGGCTCCAGGGAGAGGCCAGACCCAGGGTCTTGAGCTCAGGTGTGATCTGCTTGATGACTGAGTGTCCTGTATTTAAACCGCTCTGAGTCAACCCTATCACCGAATCTGCCTATCCTCTCCTTTGACTCTCACTTGTGTCCCTCAGGCTCTGACCTATGTTCTAGCTATGATGTGCAGCTCCTTGGTGAGTCTCCCTGCCTGCAGTCACCCCTTTTCACAGTAACCTAGCACACTGTCGTCCCCATGCAACTCTCCCTTACCTTCAGATGCTACTAAAAGTCATCTCAACATCTTTGCCTTCAGGTCAACCCTCCAGTTCTGCCCCGCCCCATTCCATCATATGAGCTTTCTGTCCCCAGCCCACCGACCTGCCTCAGCCACGCTGTGTTCACAGTGTCTAGATGCCTCTTTAATCCTGCTATTCTGCAGGTGCCCAGTTGTAAGTACTTAGTTCAAAATCCAATTCCCAGCAGCTGCTCCTCTCCACATAGCTGTCCACCTTCCTGGGAGACTGACTTCTGGGCAGGGCCACTTTTCTACCTTTTGATCTCCTTATGGGTAAGTTACTCTACCTGTCAGAGTCAATTTCCTCATCTCTAAAACCAGGATTACAGCAAAGTTGTGAGGCTTAACAGAGAGCACATATATAAGGTGCCCACCACATGTCAGGAGAACAGTATGATCAATAAGTGCTTGCTGATTATAGTCTTGGATTTATGAGGGAACATGAGAATCCTTTATGGAGTGAAGGTGGCTTTAAATTTCCTGTGATTTGATTTTCTCACTCTGTTCTGAGATTCATTCCCACTTCTGTACTTCCAGACACTGTTTTCAGTAGAGAGTTTGAGAATAAATTTAAGATGTGTTTTGGGTCCCTATTCATAGGACTGATTCTGATGAGCAGAGAGAGAGAGAGTGCCAGGCACTGCACTGTACTCTGGAGACACAGAGAAGGCGGTGTCCCTTGCTTGTTCCTCAAGGCTTGGGAAGGAGACAGAAAGGGAAATGATGCTTGCAACTTGGGGTGGTGGGTTCTCTTCAGAAATGGGCATGAGTGTATGGGAGGTGCTGGTCAGAGGCTGAAGTCATCCCACAAAGGGGCACTGTCTAGATTACTGAAAGATAGAGGAGTGTCTTGAGTAGAGAGAGCAGTAGAGAATAAAGAGGCCGCCATTGTAGAGTAGTCGGCCTGCCTTCCGGATGGGGCCGGCAGCCTTGGTGGCAGTGAGCCCATCTGCACAGGGCGTCAGGGAAGGGTGTCAAGTGAGAAGCCATGAGCCTGGATTCGGAAAGCCCTTTGCTGTGAGGGTGTGAGCTTGGGCTGGAGCCAGATCCAAGCCAGGAGGGCAAATGGCACTGCTGCAGTCAAGACAGAGCAACTGCAGATCTAGGCAGGAGGCACAGAGATTCAGGGCTTTCTGGGAGGCAGGTTGAACCAAACGAGGGAGAGAAAAGGGACTTCATGGTGTCTGGCTTGAGTCAAAGGGTGACTAGTGGCACCTAGTCTGGGAGGAAGCAGGTGCTGGTGACCCAGGCAGACTCAGGGAGGTTTGGGGAAGGAGCACAAGCACTGTTGGAAAGATGAGCTGAGGAGGACCAGGGAGGAGGGGAAATAGGAAGGAGTGACAATATGTCTTCTCTGTCCTGCTTCAGCATGATGGCTTGGACAGAAAAGATCAGGTGAGAGCAGTCTAGCCATGATACAGCCTCCTTAAATGTAAGGGGCTCCTCTTGTGGCCTCAGGGCCTCTCAAGATAACCAACTAATAAAGCCATTTATAGACCTTGTCCTGCACTAGCCAACAGAGGCCAGGTTGGGCTGGGGCTCCAGAGCACTCCCTTGTGCGTACACTGTCAGCTGGCATTCTGGCCACCCCTGGCCTCACGTGGCTCTCCTCGCACATCCCACTGACTGTCACCACGCCAGGCCTGGCTCCTTTCTGCAGCATCTCCCACCCACAGCTGTCATCTCCTCCCCTGCTCTTTTCGTCTCTTGTCAAACACGTTTTGTACTAGCTGGCCCTGGGCCCTAAATCACGCCTTCTGCTGGCCTTGGCTTCTCTCCACAGCATCTTTCAAGTACAAACCTCAGACATAGTGTTGCATTGCCTCGTCACTTATTTTGCTTTTCAGTTTTCAAAGTAAGTTTGACATTCGGTGAAGTGGAACAGTCAGTGCTAGGAGCTAGGGCCGGGCTACGAACTCTCCAGTGATTTCCTAGCCAGCTTGCCCTATACCAATCCTACCTAGAGCTCAGCTTACCCCAACACACAAAGAGCTATAATACCCCAGCTCAAAGCAGGTTCTGAGCCAGGATCCTTCCATAGGGGGTCCCTCTCCACCCTCCCTTCCTCTACTTCTAGGCCCACCCTTCTCTACCCTGCTTTCTTCCACTCCCACAGAGCACTAGAAAGATCATGGGTCATGATGCTCATGTTGTTCCTGATGCTGGAATAAATCTGACTGCTCCCAGCCACAGCCACTAGAGGTTAAAGATTATGCTCAGCATTTGACATTAAATTATTTCACCTCTTAGGCTGGAGAGATAGCCTAGCGGTTAAGAGAACTGACTGCTCTTGCAGAGGACCCAAGTTCGATCCCCAGCACCCACATGGCTGCTGAGAACCGTCTTTGACTCCAGTCCCAGGGGAATCCGACACCTTCTTCTGACCTCCGCAGCATTGCATGACACGGGTGCACTGACCTGCATGCAGACAGTACATTCATACACATAAAAAATAATAAATAAATAAATAAATATTATTTCACCTCCTTCTAGATATCATTATTATTCCCATTTTATGAAGGAAGAAATGGAGTCATAAGAAATTTCAATAACTACCTAAGGACCAGCTAAGAAGTAGCAGAGATATTTTATCCCAAAGTCTAAACTGTAAAATCTAGCCTTGCCTTAATGTACCAGGTTCCTTGCATGGGCCTCAGTTTCTTTTCCTGAAATGACTGTGACCACTTTACCCAAGACTACAGAGGACATGACAAGAAAAATAAAGTCCTATATAAATATAAGGTATAACAAATCATATTTGGAAGATTTATTGACTCATCCATTCATCCTTTTATTTAGGAGTAGCACTGGACACCATTGCTCTAACCCTGAAAATCCTCATCATTTCTTCAAGCAGTTTTACTAACCCTGTTTCCTTCTGGAATTGGAGGCACATACCTTGTGTGACAAGAGCCAATTTTTTTTTTTTTTTTTTTTTTTTTTTTTTTTTTTTTTTTTTTTTTTTTTNTTTTGAGACAGGGTCTTCCTGTAGGCCCAGCTAGCCTGGAACTCGCTCTGTAGACTAGGCTGGCCTTAAACTCACAAAGATCCACCTGCCTCTGCCTCCCAAGTGTTAGGATTAAAGGCATGCGCCACCATGCCCAGCTTGAGCCAATGGTTCTTTAAAGTACTCAGCACAGAGGAGGGAACTATCTTGTGGCTGTGTTCTAGGTGTGAAAAGAGAGAGGCCCCCAGGATCTCTCTATTCTAGACCAAAAAAAATGCAGGCAGGTGACCAAAATGTGCTAAGCTGCCACCCATTGAGCTGTGACAGCTCCAGTAGCAAATGTCCTGACGCCCTGGTATACATAAAGTCTGTGTTTTCAGATTCAAAAACAAAAAAACAGGTCCACCTTTGGCCTATACCTCAGGCTGGGAGGGGCCTGCTAACCTTCATTCCGAGAATAACAAGATGAGTGGGAAAGGCTGGCTGGAGGAAGTAGACAAGGTGGCAGTGTAAAAGGATGCTGCTGCTAATGGTTCTTGAGGCCCCTTGAGTCCAGTTCAGAAGGGGAGCGTGGGAGGGGGGAATTAATTCAGGCTATGGGGGAAGGAGATACTACCGAGCAAGAGGGTGTCATGTTTCTGGAAATAGTTTCCAATCTGATTCTACTCCTAAGTCAGTTCCTGCACAGTCTTACTAGCAGAATTGTATACAACTCAGCAGGCGGAAATGGCAGTGGCCTCAATAACCACCTCTGGTTACTTCTTTCATGATTCATATGCAGAAATGGACCAAAGGAGCTAAAAGGATTGTCACCATTCTCTCAGGGAGGACTGAGTTGTTCTTGTGCTCACTCCAGTTATTTCTCTCTTTACTTTCTGATATGACAAAAATGTTGGGCACAATCCCAAAAGATAACCCAAAGGAGAAGCAGGTTGCTGCAGAGAAACGAAGAGCCAGACTTTGTGCTTGGTTCTTAGGGAAAGAGCACAGGAGGAAGAAAAAATAGCAAACACTTGATTCAGTATCTAACTGACAAGTGAACTTACTAAAGGGCACTCGACTTCACACATTTCCAGGAAGAGGGACGATACAATAAGATGTTATCACCAGGTGTGGTGCGACGCAGTGGCAATCACAGCACTCAGAAAGTAGAGGCAGGAGCATCAGGAGTTTAAGGCCAGCCTGAGCTACATAACAAGTTAAAGGCTACCCTATGCAGAAAACAAACAAACCAACAAATACAGAATGGAAATGTAGCTCGGTTGGTAGAATGCTTGACTAACATGCACAAAGCCATGTGCCAATCCCTAATATAGTGTAAACAGTATATAGTGGCACATACCATAATCTCAGCACTCAGGAGGTAGAGACAAGAGAATCAAAAATTCAAGCTCATCCCTGGCTACATAGCTAGTTGGAAGGCAGCTTGGGGGTTCAAGAGACCCTATCTAAAACCCAAAGAAAGAAAGATATACCACTTACTCAGTCTCCAGAGAGGCTAAAATGGAAAAGGCAGACAACAGCAAGTGATTGATAATAACGGTGGAGCCATTAGAACTCTGCCATTTCATTAAATGTAGGACAGTACTTTCAAAGCTTCCTAGAAATACACCCCACAGAAACTCATATGCATATTCACCAACAGAAAAGAGTAAGATTAATCATAAGAACTCTGTATATAAAAGGCTCAAACCCCCAAATAAGTACTAATAGTTAAACAGATATATAAACTGCAGTATATTCATAGAAAGGAATACTATAAAGCAATTCGAATAAAAAACTCTCCTCAAATGTGGTTGAATCTCATTTACACATACCAGAACACATAGCATATAACATTTATATAATGTTCAAAAATAAGCAACATGCATCTCTGGAATCTGAGGCCAGCATACTTTGTTCATGGAAGCAACTGACAGAGCAGTGGTGCCAAGGTGGTTTCTGACAACTAATAATATGCATTTTTCTTGAAGTAGATAAAAGGAAAATGAGTGGATTATTTTTTGAAAAATTCTTGCTAAGGAAGGAAAGCATGCTCTTCTTGGAGAAATCTTTAAGCTGTGTGCCTTTCTTACTATACTTTAATAGAAAATTTACTTAAGCAAAGATGAGAAATTCTGGTCTTCGGGCAGATTTTGGTTTTGTGAAGATTTCAAAAGCCAAGGAACTGGAACAATGTGATGCAGTCTATGAAAGGAAAGGGCTGCAGCCAAACCAACAATGTTGTGCTCTGCGTCTCCCTGTGCTCATTACTGCACTAGAGAAAAGACCCCAGAAAGTAGACTGGAAATCTACCTCAAGCTCTCCTCTTCTGTCATTTAAAAGTACACATCTGGAAACCAATTTTTAGACTTTTTTTTTTTTTGCATTTATTCATTGCATACCGTATCATGTTACATGAGGAAGGACATTTTCATATACATGTGTAGCGTATATGTAATAAAAGAATATAGAGTATAGGAAACAGATACTATGTTCCCCTTGGTGTTATGGAGATTCTGAGCTGATGGGCTAGCTTCAGGAAACCTGCTTCCCATTGGAAGTAGTCCATAAGGCGAGGATGTACCAGTGAGCGAGTTCCCAGTCACTCACCTGAAGGGGTTGCCCTTCTGAAGGATTGGCATTCCATGAGGTCAAGCACAGTTTTTACATCAGCCTTCTTACTGATGCATCTCTAGTTGCCTTATTCTCAGCAATTTGTAGACTAAATTCCTTAAGGCAAATATTTAATCCAAATCAGTTTCCCAATTCTGGCACTGAACATATGTGTGCATCTCCATCTGGACCTCTTTCATTTGTCTAAATCCTCAGTGTGAATAACAGAAGAGAAATGCAGAGACAAGGCATAGAAATCTGCCCCAGAACCAAGGGCCACTCAGTGCTTTCAAAGCCACATAGGGCTCTTCTTTAGTCACCTGCCCATTATGATTTGGCCTTGGTGCCAGCACACCAGATGGCACTCTTTACTCTGTTAGATGATTGAAATATGTTATTTTTGTGCCTCCAGGCAAGACTAAAATATAATTATCAAACCATCTTAATTGGGAAACTCAAAATCCTCATGCATGACCTCTTCTCCTTTCTCCAAAGCACAAGTCAAACACACACACACACACACACACACACACACACACACACACAGAGTAGTCACACGCAGTAGACTTCAGCCTAACAGAGGTTTATGCTAGGAGTAGAATGAGAACTATATATGGGCTGAACTATATATGGCTGAAGACCTGATTGAGTTTCAGCTAAGCACTGATTCACAGTGTAACTTTAACCTGTCTGAGCCTGGTTCTCCTCACCTCCAGTCTTGCCTAGGTCTCTGTAACTCACTCTGGTGCTCAATCTGAAACACAGGTGTTGGTTTAGGGATGAAGGAGAGACCTTTTCCCTATATCCATTCCAGTTCCTTTACCCCACAACCAGTGTTTGCGTCCCATCCCTCCCATCTCACTTAGGACAAATTGTCCAGCGTGAGATCCATGGCTTCCCCCTGAGGATCCTGGTGCCTGGCGCTAATTTCCCATGGCAAGCTCCTTCTTTGGGACAGACTCTGGTTAGGTGCAAGCTCAGCTTCTATTGCTAGTACCATGGCTATTCGGCAACATTTTGCCCAGTTCCACTTTGGTTCCTTTCACCTGTCAGGAGCTCCCACAGCATGGTGTTCACTGGGACAGTGTGCTTATGGCATCTTCAAGGGTCGCTGTGACAGTGGGGTAATTGTAGGATGAGCACCTTGTAACTATTTAGTGCATTAACTCTAAGCCCTTCTTCTAAAGTCAAGATTTCACCAAACATGATTGTAAGTTTCCCTTGTGCAATGTCTGTCCATTTCCTTCTTCCATCATGTCATACTACAAAGTAGACTGATTTCACTAGACTCTGTGGTTCTTCTGCCTGATGGTTTCTTATGCTCTTGTTCCCACACGGAATGCCTGCCACTCAATGAAATCAAGTCCTGCATGTCTCTCGTAGTTGCAGTCCAAATGTGATCATCTTCAGAAATCCTCAGATCGTGCACAGCCCAACTGAACAGAAAAGCTTCAAGGCCCTCTGCCACATAACTACAGCAGACATAGCCAGATCTGGGACAGAGGAAGAGGTGGGGTGCTGGGCAGGGGGCAAGTCCATTACTTAACTCTAGAGTCAAGGAAGGATGGCCTCAGCATAATCCACATTCGCACAACAGGAATGGGTCCTACCTTTGACTTTTCCCACCAGACATGAGCTCCTCGTGGGTAGGGACCAACTTTTAACCCAGAATTTGGCATGTGGAAAATGTCAATAAATATGTTGCAACCAATGAGTGAATGCATGAATCATGAACAAATGAACAAATGAATGAGAGGCACAATGCAAGGTCAAAGTTTCTGGGACTGCTGGGAAACAAGGCGCAAGACGACAAATTAGGACGCCTTTTCTAGATGGTTTCTCATCAGGTAGTGTTATTGCCTGATCCTCTTTTGAAGACCAGGAATTGCCTCTTTGGAAAATTGGATACTCAGACCAGGCAGTGGCAGGAAGGATCCACAGGCTCAGCATTCAAGGAACCAGGGGACAAGAATGAGAAGGAATTCAGACCCAGGAGCACAGGTTATCCCATTCCTATGGTCAGTTTTCCCTTCTCACCGGGAGAGAACTCACTTCAAAATCCTTGTGCTGGTTACTTTTCTCACTGTTTTGACCAAATTTTAGACACGAAGCAACTTAGGGAAGGAAGGGTTTACACTGGATCACAGTTTGAAGGTACAGCCTATCAGAGCGGGAAAGGCTCTCAGCTGGGACTATTAACTTCCCAGAACTCCATGACACAGGGAGCAGAGAGCAGGGCGTGCTAATGCTCACCTGGCCTTCTTTTTAAAAATGAGTTTCTTTGAGCTTTTTGACTCGGGGTCTCAGGTAGCCCAGGTCAGCCTCAAACATATAACTGAAGATGACCTTGAACTGATCTTCCTGCTTACAACTCCTAAGTAGTGAGATCCCACACCTAAACCTGGTACCCTTCATTATTAAGTCTGAGTTCCCAGCTCATGGGATGGCACCACCCACATTTAGGATGGATCCCCATCTTCAGCTAAACCTCTCTAGAAACACTGTCACAGCCACACCTAGAGGTGTGTCTCCTAGGTGATTGCAAGTCTAGTCAAGCTGACACTGAAGGTGAGCCGTCACTGCACTGCAGATGTTAGTCCAAGCAGGTACCCAGGCCTGGTGACTGGGCTCCCCTGCAGAAACCCTTTGGGGAAGTTCTGAATGTCTTCCCCTGCTGCACTTTCCTCCCCAGAGCAACCTGAACTCTGGGCTGCTCAGAGTGAAACACTCTTAGAGACATTACCAAGGGGCTCACATCTTGTACTGAAAAATGGCCCACATTAGGAACCCAAAAGTAGCAGATGGGGGCTGCCTGTTTGCAAAAGCTAAGTATCTGTGATGGGTTTCCCTTCCCCTCCCCTCGGCCTTGATTCGGAATCACTAACTCTGTGCTGAGCTAGTGGAATAGCCTTGACTCTGAGGGACTATGAACATTTTTTACGCTTAGCCGTTCCAGCCGTAAAGATTTTTATCCTATTACTGCTAAGTGACGAGCACGAGGAGAGAAATGATGATGATCTTTGGCAACCACTCCAACCGAGTAAACACAAGGAGGGAGACGTGCGTTCAGAGACGGGGCCACTGCCCCCTTCATTTCCCAGGATGAAAAGGAGCAAAGGAAAAATGTCTTCCTGGTGAGACGTATCCAAGTGTGGAATTTTCCCTCTAGGCAAGTGATGGGCACCCCACTGTTCCAACCATTTAGTTCCATGCTGGACCAAAGGCTGGGAGAATATGGCAGGGGGAGCAATCAGACCCAGCCAGGCTAGGGAGGGAACCTAATGAAGCTTCCCCGGCTCCACCTCTGTGCAGCGTACCCTGCCACCTGCTTCCCTGCAATCCAAGCAACCCGTGATAGGTTTTGCTAGGCAACAGCAAAACATATATTTGCTTTATCAAAATATTTCCCTCCAGCTTGAGGGGTGTTTCTCTGTTTGATGGCTTCTTGTTTGTCAGATATTTTATGTACTATTGGGGTGATGGCAAACACAGCTGTTTGGACAAGGTGTGTTGGGGGGAATAACTGGAAAAATGAAAACTTCGTTGGACCAGTCATTGCTTTATGATCAGAAGAACTCTGGGGGAATACATTTGGATTCTTGTCTTAGCTTGAGTTGTCTGTTTCTTCCATTGGAATTGTTCTGCATGGCTCATGCCCATGTGATGTGTGTAGCCATGTCTTATTGAGTCTTGTGACTTCAGGATCCAGGCAGTGACCTGGAAACTGAAATGTTAACAGAACTGCATGCATTCCAGCTAGAATGCCCTGTTCATCTAAGGAGGGCCAGGGTAGGGAGTGTGTGTGTGTGTGTGTGTGTGTGTGTGTGTATGTGTGTGTGTGTGTGTGTGTGTGTGCATGTGCATGTGTGTAGGTGTGATATCTAGACCAGGAAAACCAATGGCAGCTGTCACAGAAGAGTCCACAACTGCATGATGTGGAGTGAATGAGGTTAGACAGACCAAAATCTTACAAAGACGACACAAAGGGAGGCTCCAGAGTATGTAGAAGACACTCTGTGTCCCTCGTCCCCACTCATCTACTGGCCCACGAAGCGACGTGCATATCTAAAGCAGGCAGCGGACCCTGGCCTCAAGACCGAGGCCATGACATCAGATGATATAAGGGGGTGGGGGTATGGGAGAACTGCCAAGCTCACAGTGTGCAGGGGATCCATCTCGTTCTGTTCTCTCTGGCTGCGGCACCATCTCTGCCTATCCCACAGGCCTTCTACATCCTGGGCCGAGGAATTCAAAGTCTGCCCCAGTCTTCCTTCATTCTCGACCTCATCTTATCCCACTTATCACATAAACCAGATTGTGCCCCACAAAGTGCCATGAACTCTGTACAGAACAGAACCTCAAGATGCTGCCTCTGCCCTGGGCAGTCCACACAGAGAAATTAAGCCCTGGGCCCCCTTACCACCCAATGCCAGAACAGGACCAATGATTTCAGTGGTTCCAGTTGTAGTGAAGAGAAAGCCTTCCCCTCCCCACACTGTCACCTGGCTTCTTCACATTTCTGGGCAATTCACCCCAACACCACCCTCTTGGCAGCTCTTGCTCTAATGCTCAGCTAATAGTTCTCTGTTTCAGGCGCTGTCCAAATGCGTCCTATAAATCAGAATCCAATTACTGTACTAAGAAAATTGGAAGCAAATTTAATAAGTTCAGACCCCTCCCACATGCTGTTTCTTCACTCTTCTCTTTTCAATAATGAGAACTCTTCAAGGAAAAAATATCCATTTCCTTTAACTGTGTCTGCTCCCTACATTCCTGATATGAGGCCCCCGGGGGACCTAATAATGAGAGGGTGCTCCTTTTAGCTCCTCCTCTCCTCTCTGCATGGAAGGCAGGTGAGAACAAGTGGTCAATGGACGTTCCAATCTGTCTCTCTTTTATTTGTTCAACAAATAGATATTGAATTCCTATCACAAACCGGGCACTGTAATAGATGCTCAACGTGCTCCTTACCCTACAGGGCAATTGATACCATAACTAGTAGGGCCGTCGCTGCAAGGCAGCATGGGAATACAATGTGGCTAAGCATGAGCAAGGCCCATATCAATGGGACTGAGTTCCATAAATAAGCCTGGTACCCAAGGCAGGTCAATGGCCATGGGAGCTGAGTGGCACTGCAGCAGAAGCTGCTTAGTGCAAGTGATGCCACTTCCCAGGAGGGCGGCGGGAGGAGGGCGGTGGGAGGAGGGTGGCGGAAGGAAGCTGGTGAGTAAAACTACTAAGAAAAGAGAGACCTAGAGAGCCCAGTCTCCATGGGGCCAGAGACAGAGCCATGACACCTGGACACAGGGAGAGGGATGGAGCACGTGGGCTAGCCTATGCCAGGACCTCTCCACACTACCCAAACCTGAGTTCTTCAGCTAGATCCACTCACACAAGAACTTCATCTGGGCCACAAAACAAGCCACCAAGGGGTAGCTAGTGCTTTGCAGTTTCCAAGTGAGCATGCATAGAATCACTTGACATTCTTGCTAAGCCAGATCTCTGGGATCCACCCCAAGACTTTTCTGGGTAAAGCCCAAGAATGTTCATGTCCAACATGCTCCCAAGTCCTACTGACACTGTCTATCTTCTAGTTTGGAGACCCAAACTTAGAAATTCATTGTTGTGAGTCCTTGCTATTCAAGATTTGATCCACAGATCACTGCCATTGCTATCACTGAGGAGCTTGTTTGAAATGCACAATCTCAGGCTCCATCCCAGATCCACTGAATCAGACTATAAAGAATCCTCAGATGATTTGTTTAAGTTTGAGCAGCACTTACCTAGAGCAGTGGTCCTCAAGTCTTGCTGCTCATTAGAGTCACTGGAGAGCTTAGAAAGGACACACTAGAACTGATTGGAGTCTGAGTGTCAACATATTTTAAAGGCTCTCCAAGTGCCTCTCCTAAGAAGCCTGGATTGAGAACAGCTAAGACAGATGCTTACAACCAACATGTCACTGCATCTGAGTTTCTGATCACTCTCATTTCTCTGCCCTTGAGCCTGATCTTGGAACCTCTGTTCTTCCCTATCCCCACCAGACAGCTAGTGATCTTTCTGGTGCTTCCTGAGTTGGTCTGAGTGCCTCTGGCTTTCTACCAGAGTACTTCTCTTCTACACCATGTCCTCAGCCATCATAGCACAGGCTTTTAAAAAATATTAACTAGAAAATAGGTCAATATTTTACATATATTTTATTTGATCCTTATAAAAATTAGGTCAGATAATTATTATTTTACCCCTATTTTTCCAAAAGAAGAAACCAAAGTATAAAGAAACTTGGGGAGTTACTGAGTCTATTCATCTTGCCCATAGCAAAGCCAGGGCACAAAATGGTAATCTAGCCCTAGACCCCCCATCCTGACCTTTATGGCCAGACACTTCCACTTCACTCTGCTTTTCAGAGATGGTCTGGCCTGACCTATGGCTGGTGATGAGTTGGCGATACACCTTTTCATTTCATCTTTGAGAATTTAGGTAAAAAGTAAGGCCAGATCTACAGCAGTCATCTTGATTGCACTTTGTCCTCTCAAGGACATATGGCAGTTATTTTTGGTTGTCACAACTATGTGTGTGTGTGTGTGTGTGTGTGTGTGTGTGTGTCATTGGCGTCTCATTAGCAGAGGCCAAAGAGGCTGCTAGAATGCTGCAATGCACAGAGCACCCCAAACAAAATCATTCAAACTTAAATGTCAGCGCTGCTGCCGGGAACCCCTGGTCTGCAAGATGGTGGTCACCGTGATGGTGGTCACCGTTAGCTTCGCCGGTCATAGCCGAGGCAGGTATGCTCCAAAGTGAGCTCCAGGGCTCTGCTAGTCCCGGTGGTAAGCTCCAGGGCTCTGCTAGTCCCGGTGGTAAGCCCCAGGGCTCTGCTAGTCCCGGTGGTAAGCCCCAGGGGCTGCATCCAGATGACATTAGGATCAGCAGGGGGACTACCTTCGGAGCAGGATTAGAGGGCATAGCTAGTGACTCCAGCCACATGACTACGATTTCCCTAAGAAGTACGGGATGGATGAGAGCACTCCTGTAACTAGAAGCTCACCACCCAAGGGTCCCATTTGAGTGAGGAACAGGGAGCTTCGCTGGCAGCTGCTGGAGTTCTATGACCACGACGGTGGCGCCACCAGGGGGCAGTGCTCTCCTGGATTCAGCTTGGAGTTGGCCGATTCCAGCTGGTACCCGTCATGGTGAAGGCCTAAGGCTTTGCACTCAGTAAATGCTCAAGGCTCCCAAGATGACTGCTGGTCCCAGGCATCCAGCCCAATGCTGAGTCCTCTGACTTATCTGCGCTTTTGGAGAAGGTTTCCTGACTCCAGAGTTTTGAGTGGCACACCTCCAGCTCCTGCAGAGCAAGGCTGTTGCCCCGAGGAAGACATCCAGCTGATATGCTGTTCCTTTTTGTCTTCCCAAAGAGTGTCTGAATTCTGTCTCAATCACCTCTTCCCCTCCTGCTGCATTCCCAGAAGATCATAGCTCATTAACAGAAGGAGCCCTGGATAGGTGTAGAGCCCAAAGCTGACTGGTGAGCTGAGCTCTTTGGGGACAAGATCAGTTCTTCATTGCCTACCATCACAAGTCTGACCTTTGTTGAACTTTCATTTATGCCTTGCAGATCAGAGAAAAACCAGAGCACAAAAATAAGCCCTATTCTGGGTGTCTCTGCATGTCCACTGTCTGATGAGATGCTGGCATCTCCTTCCTGTGGGTGAGAGCCATCACCCAGAGCACAGCCGCTCTTCTGACTAGGAGCCGCTCCTATTTCTTCCTGAAGACCTGCTGTCTAGAATCACGACAAAGAAGGGACTACTGCCTGGGAGCCAGCAGAGCTCCTCTTGCCTCCCATACATAGTTTCTGTTCCGAGAAATACAATAACCTGATATTTAAAATTCACTCAGAGGCATGTAATAGGATAAGGGCTGAGGGATTTAAATAGCAACAGTAAAAAAGAATTTCAACAGGACCTGACTTTGAAAAGGTTTCCATCTAGTAGGAAGGAGGAGGAATGGTAGAGGGCCTGGGCCTCTGGTGGTAGAGGACCCAGGAGCTGATGCTAAGGTACAGTTTCATGGTTCCTCATGAGGAGAGTTAAATTCACCAGAGTTAGGAGAAGTCAGAACATCATCCAGTTTTTCCCTTCTGTATTAAGGAGGACACAGACTCCAGCCCCTTGTAGCACTGACAGTGACTAACAAGGACCAGCTAGTTGAATGCTTCCACAGGATACATGTGATGTAAGATGAGGCTTCCGAACTGTGCAACGTAGCTGTGGAAACTGAGTCTGAATGCCTATGCCTTCACATAGTACAAGCTTAAGAATCACCAGCGTGGGGCTGGAGAGATGGCTCAGTGGTTAAAAACACTGGCTGCTCTTGCAAAGGACCCAGATTCACTTCCCAGAATCCACATGGCAGCTAACAACCATCCTAACTCCAGTTCCAGGGGAGATGACATCCTCTTCTGACCTCTGTGGGCATTGCACGACATGGGTGCCCTTACATATATGCAGACAACAATATACTCATACACATAAAATAAATATGATAAATATTTTTAAAAAAGAATCACAAGCATAATTAGCCTCATGAATCATGAAATCCTTATTCCTCTGCACACAATCACTGTTTTCACAATGTACCCACAGGCCCAAACGAAGGAACTACACAAAGCTAAGAGCCCAGGCTAGTAAGGCATCCTCCCAACTGAACTGCCTTCAAGTCCCCTACCCCAGTGGCTAGTCTGCTATTGGAGCAAATGCAAAGTCAGTGCCTGCCAACAAATAGATGTCATCCTCCTGTGGGTCCCTGGCATCTCTGAGCCCCAGCATACAGGCTGGGGAGGAAAATGGGGTTCGAACCAACTTGATTTCTCAGACCTCAAAAGGAGGCACAAGGACCTTCAGGACTGGAGGAGCAGTTGGTAATGAGACACAGCATTCATCTTCACAAAGCGTCTTTCTGCTGAACGAAGCTCTCTACATTATATCAAGTCTGATTTCTTTTGCTCTATGCAGATGTGGCCTGCCCAGGATGCAGGCACTGAGGAGGCTGGGTGAATGGGCCCCTGGGGAGGCAGGCAGGCAGAATGTTCATGGGGTGTCACATAAAGGATCTCTCCCAAGGACAAGTGGGACAGTAACCTGAATTCACTAGGGTTTACCCATCCTGTCCTTCTACTTAGAAAGCCAGGCTGGGCCATGGGACTTGAGCAGGCCAAGACAAACACTGTTAGTATTCTGTGAGCTCATAAACATATAACCTAGGGTGACCACGAGGTGAGGGGCAGGCACACATTCTCTTGTGCGCCTCACACTCTCTCCAACCTTCCAGTAGAAAGCGGGGCTTTGGGATTGCTCGTGGCAAAAAGCAGTTAAGTAACACAGATACATTACCCCATCCTGTCCCCTTAGTGTCCAGTGGCAGCAAATAGTCCATCGCCCTAGTTCCTGGCACTGGGCACTGCACACAGTGGGCCCCTAAGTCGAGCCTGCTATTGAGCTGTCCTGGCAACAGGGAGGAATGGGGTGAGTGCACGGAAAAAGGAAATACCTCTTATGGCGCGTGTCTGGGACAGCTCGGTTGCTGGAGATCCGCTCGCTCTCCCTCTGGTTGAAAGCATACAGTTTGTATGGATCGTCACCAACACGCCACTTTTTGGCATTCAGATACCGACGTTCATCAAACTGCTCCCACAGGTCATCCCAATCTGCATCAGAAGGCTGTGAGACAGAAATGCAGAGTATGTGAGAAGGCTCCCTGCCTTCCACTACCCCCTGTCCAGCTATCAGTAACCAACCAAAGACTAAGCTTGTTCTGGTAATACCGAGCTCAAAAATGAGGCCAGACACAGAAACGTCAGTAACAATAATCACACACAGAATAGTGACAATAATTCTGACATTTTCTAAGCACTACATACTTGGTGCCGTTCTAGGACTTGGACTCCGGTGATCTTACGTAACTCTTGCAGAATTTCTCCTATTCCTACCTTACACACAAGAAACAAGCTTCATGGATAATTACCTCATTCAAGATCCAGTTAGGAGGTGGCAGAGTTTAGACCTGAATTCTAGTATCTTGACCTGAGAAGTCATCTCTCTAGAGCAGTTTCAGAGCACATGGCACAATGGCTTGGCACAGATAAGCTGGGCTACAACCGTCTGCTTTAGAAAAGGCAGTGCCATTGGGAGTAGGCGATCCACCTAAAATGGTGTGCGACTTCCTCTAACCCAGGAACTTGTATTTACTCTGAGGAAGACAAGGGGAGAGCAGTCACTGTGTGTGTGTGGACGTGGATGCATGTGGATGCCGGACTTCAGAATGTGGAAGGTGGCTTCCATGTTCAGGATTTTATCCAAACTCTCTCAAACCCTCTAGGGAGAGTAGGGAAGATGGGACCTTAGAAAAGTCCTCATCTGGGGCTGGAGAGATGGCCTAGTGGTTAAGAGCGCCGACCGCTCTTACAGAGGACCCAGGTTCAATCCCCAGCACCCACATGGCGGCCAAAAACTGTCTGAAGCTCCAATTCCAGGAGAACTCCAGTTCCAGGGGAATCCGAGACCCTCTTCTGACCTCCGCAGCATTGCATGACACGGGTGCACAGACTTGCATGCAGACAGTACATTCATACACATACAGAAATAAAATAAAAAATAAAAAAATAAAAAAAAAAAAAAAGAAAAGTCCTCATCTGTCTGAGGTCAAAGCCTGGCAAGTGACAGATCTCAAGGCAGAGCTCAGCCTTTTAGACCCTCCCGGCAGAACAGTTGATGGGGCTGCCTTAGCACCCGAGCCCAAGCTGCCTAGTGACCCCCACCAGCACCAACTCCACAGCCAGCAGAGACTGTCCCCCACCCCTGCCCTCCCAGCAAGGCTGAGCATCCTGGGCCTTGACCTGAGGAAGCTAGATCCTCGAATTTAACAGCCCCTCCCCACAGGATATAACCACACTCAACCTGGGGAAAAAGAGTCTATACTCCTAAACACCAAAACCTTTCAAGTCCATCTACATAATGAATGCTGTGTCTCTAAGAAGAATGTACTGATGGGCTTCTGACTTGAAAGGAGGTGGCTAGCGTCCTGGGTTTGGCATTGTTACCAAACATAAGTTTGTCATTCATGTGACCCCAATCATCAAGTGCCTCGTCATGCCTAAGAATTAAAAGACAGGACAGCAGCCACCCTGGTACAGAATTTTTTTTCCTCTTGCACATGGGCACCTAAGCAGGAAGGTGTAGGGTAGGCTCAGCAGATAGCTGCACAGATGCTCAGACCCCATGACAGGTAAGGGGAGGGGCTGTTCCAGTTTGCATGCTCATCTCAGGACCACATGATCTTATCTGGTAATTGATCTTTCTTCCTTTTTGTTATCTCCTTCTGAAACAGCATTCTCCTGCTAATAGCATAAAATGAAGCTCTGGAAACCAGCGATTTTTATCCAATAATTGATTTTATTAGCGTCTTGTGATTCTACAGCTACAGAACATGCTAGGGGGGAACTCAGGTGGGGGCATGAAATCCACAGCCTATGATGTACAATGCTGCAGCCTGACAGCTGTCGCCTCTGGTTGGACCACCACCCCAGGGCAACCCTGATATCACATCCTCATGGTAAGGGCCGGGGAACTGTTTCCCACTGACTCTGCCAATTTAATTCATTGCAATTATCTAAATAAGTTGTAAGCCCTCACAGTGCTCCAAGCACTCTTTAGAGCAGGGAGGAAGAGACAATGTTCTGTTTCCTGAAGAAGGCTGCAGCAGCAGCACCGAGTGACACACATGAACATACCTACGCCACGCTATAAGCTCACTGATAACTAAGGAAAAGCCCAGAGGAGTGGAGGAAGCAGAGAAGAGCTCTTCAGATGAGGTCGGAAGAGTTAGATCTTGAGCAGTGAGTAGGGGGTGTGCAATGAAGAAGGCAGATGAAAGGCACCCTGTTCAACAGTGCAGTGCAGAATAACAGAGCCAGCCGATGCTATGTATATGTTTGTGTGCAAGTTTATACAGATCCAGGTCTGGTGGCACAGGCCAGTAATCCCAGCTGTGTAGAAGGCTGGCTGAGCATATGCGAGCCCTTGGGTTCAATCCCTTGTCTGAAAAAAAAGTTTAGAATGGATAAGGAATTCGCTCATGTGGTTTACAGAGGCTGACAAAATCTGTGGTGCTTATACTAAAGATCCAAAAAGGGCTAAATTTTCAGTTCAAGTACAAAGTGAAGAAAAGCAGTATGCCAGGCCAAAGGCAGCAAGGAGGAGGGAGCTCTCTCTTAGCTTCATAGTTCTCCACAGACCTTCAGTGGACTGGATGGGGCGGCCCCAACAGGAGGACAATCTGCTGCCTTCATTCGCCCAATCCAGAGGCACGGGGCCAGGGGGCACGTGGCCAGCAGTTGCTTGGACTAGCTCTCTCTACTCACAGGGCAGCTGAGCGTCACTGGCCTCTCTGGCAGGCACTGCCTTTTTAGAGAAGATGATGTGAAGATTCAGCAGGAATTCTGGACCCAGAAAGCCAGAGCAACAGCCAGCTGGCAGGATAAATCACATGAATAGACAGTAGGAGGCGACCTTGGAGGGGACTGTTCCCCTCAGGTTGTCACATGTACAAAGCTCATTCACAGCTTGCTGCACTGAGACTCCTTGAGGGGGACAGCCTGCACTGGGAGCTGGCTTTTCCCACAGTGACATCTGAATGTATTATATGAAGTGGAGGGGTGCTTAAAATGAAAACACTGACATTTTATGTTGAACATAGATTGCCACAGGTTCCTTATGTGACCGCCATTTTTGTAGGGAGGGCTCAGCTTACAGGCATTAGGTAGGTGGCTTGTCCAAGCTCATCAGCTAGCAAGGGTTGAACTTACTAACTTAATCCTCTGCAGAGAAGCTTCCCACCACCACAGACAGGCAACAAGAGGGGTAGAACATCTACCAAAGGGCCAAGCTGCTCTGGGCCAGTTGGAGTCAGGTGGATTTAAAAAAGGCTCACACAGCCTATGGAAAATGTTCTGTCTTGGGACAGTGCCTTGCATGGAGACTTAGTTCCATGTCAAATACGAACCAACAGAAATGTTCTGTGAAATGCAGTCCCTGGAGTGATGCCTGCCACATACTGTTTATACCCTATTTTATTATTTTTTTAATGACATTGCATTATCAGTTAGTATATCATTTGCAATACAGAAGTGTTTTAGAACTACACTGGGAAGTTTGCAACAACTGTCACATTGTTTATACTTTATTTGTTGTAATTTGCATTTTATATATGTATATATTTTTATCAAATCTAGACCCGTGTCCCCCCCATCCCCCCACCCCACTAGAGCTCATGCATTCTGCCCAACATGCTTTTCATCTCTTTCTCAGTCTTTCTCAATATTCTCCATGAGGAAGTTGACTGTTTTGAGCAGAAGTTCACTGTTTCAATCAGTTCTTTGACGCAGTCCTTTCTGTTGTTGTTGTTGTTGTTGTTGTTGTTGTTATTGTTTCCAATATGCATCACTCCCAACTGCTTTGGACAAAAGCTCAAGGGGCCATGCACAAGAAATACTTTCAACTAGGTAATTGGCACTAGCATCCACAGATGAGGGATACCATTCGTCGTTTGTTATTCTGGGACTGTGTTACTTCACTCAGCATGATGTCCTCTAGCTCCAGCCATTTTCCTGCAAATCTTATGATATCGTCTTCTTTACTGCTGCATAGAACTCCATTGTGTAGATGTACCACATTTTCTCTATCCACTCATCAGTTGAGGGGCATTTGGGTTGGTTCCAGCTCCTTGCTATTGTGAAGAGACCTGAAATAAACATGGCTGTGCATGTATCTCTGTGGTGGGGTGAGTCTTGAGGGTACATGCCCAGGAGTGGTATGGCTGGATCAGGTGACCAGTTCATTCCGTCTTCCAAGGGTTCTCCACACTGCTTTCCATAGTGGCTGCACGAGTTTACATTCCCACCAGCAGTGGATGAGTGTTCCCTTTTCCCCACAACCTCTCCAGCACTTGGTATCATTTGTTTTCTTGATCCTGGCCAGTCTTAATGGAGTAAGATGATATCTTAAAGTGGTTTTGATTTGCATTTCCTTAATGATTAGTGATGCTGAAAACTTCTTAAGGTGTTTCTCAGCCATCTCTAATTCCTCACTTGTGAAGTCTCTGATCAGCTCTTTGTTCTATCTATTGAGTGGGTCATTTGTTTTCTTTCTTCTTTGTTTTTTGAGCAGTTTATATATTATGGAAATCAATGCTTTGTATCTGTAGTGAAGGTTCCCTCCCACTCTGTGGGTTTTCTCTTCACTTCATTCTTTCTTTTGAGGTACAGAAGCTTTTGAGTTTAATGAGGTCCCATTTGTCAATTGTTGACCTTAATTCTTGCGCAGCTGCTGTCTGATTTAGGAAGTCTTTTCCTACGCCTATGTCTTGTAGTCTGCTACCAACTTTTTCTCCTATCGCCTTCAGAGTTTGGGGTTTCACGTTGAGGTCTTTGATCCATCTGGAGTTTACTTGTGTAGGAGGGTGAGAGATAAGGGGTTTAATTTCATTCTTCTAAAAGTGGTGTTCCAGTTTTTGCAAACACCACTTGCTGAAGAATGCAATGTCTTTTTCTCATTGTGTCTCTTTGGCCCCTTGTCAATATGAGATGGCTGAATTGTATGGCTCAGGTTTGGATCTTTGGTTTCGTTCCATTGGTCAACAGTCTGTTTTTGTGCCAGTACCAGGCTGTTTTAATGACTATAGCCTGTAGTATATGTTTGAAGTCGGGTATAGAGATCCCCCCTGTGTAGCTCTTTTCACTCAGGTTGTTTGGCTATTCAGAGTCTTTTGTTTTTCAAATGAATTTAAGGACTTTTTCCCCCAAGCCTGTGAAGAAACTCTTGGGGATTTTGATTGGTATTGATTAAATCTATACAAGAGTTTCAGTAGAATGGACATTTTTAACAATGTTAGATTTTCCCAATCCATGAGCATGGGAGGCTTTTTTCCATCTTCTGATGTCTTCTTCAATTTCTTTCTTTAAGGGTTTAAAATTTTTGTTGTAGAGATCTTTGGTGTCTTTGGGTTGGCTTGTTCCCAGGTATTTTATTGTTTTTTGAGGTATTGTGAGTGGGAAGGTCTCTTTGAAGTCTTTCTCCAGTTGCTTGTTCTTGGTAAAGAAAGGCCATTGATTTTTGGTTAATTTTTGTATCCTGCCACTTTGCTGAAGCTGTTAATCGTGTTCTAGAGTTTTCTGGGTGAGTTTTTAGTATCCCTTAAGTAACAATCATATCATCAGCAAATAGGGATAGCTTGACTTTGTCTTTTCCAATTAGTACTCCTTTAATTTGTTTTTCTTGCCTTATTGCTCTAGCAATTGTTTCAAGCACTATATTGAAGAGGAGTGGTGACAGGGGGCAGTGTTGCTGAGTATCTACCTTTAAAGGGAATGTTTCTGTCGTTCCCCCATTTAGGATGATATTGACTGTGGGTTTCCTGTAAATGGCTTTGATTACATTGAGGAATGATCCCTCCAATCCAATTCCTTCTAGGACTTTAAGCATGAAGGGTCACTGGATTTTGTCAAAGGCTTTTTCAGCATCAATTGAGATGATGGTGTGGTTTTTGTCTTCATTCCATTTGTGTTTGATGATGATGTTTATTGATTTTTATGTTGAACCATCCCTGCATCTCTGGTATGAATCCAACTTGGTCATGATAGATGATCTTCTGTGATGTGGGTCTGTATGCGATTTGCCAGTATCCTGTTTAGATTTTGGCATCTGTGTTCATAGGGAGATGGGTCTATAGTTTTTTGTNGGAATGTTTCTGTCGTTCCCCCATTTAGATGATATTGCTGTGGGTTTTCCTGTAAATGGCTTTGATTACATTGAGGAATGATCCCTCCAATCCAATTCCTTCTAGGACTTTAAGCAGAAGGGTCACTGGATTTTGTCAAAGGCTTTTTCAGCATCAATTGAGATGATGGTGTGGTTTTTGTCTTCCATTTATGTGTTTGATGAGATTTATTGATTTTTATGTTGAACCATCCCTGCATCTCTGGTATGAATCCAACTTGGTCATGATAGATGATCTTCTTGATTTGGGTCTGTATGCGATTTGCCAGTATCCTGTTTAGAATTTTGGCATCTGTGTTCATTAGGGAGAGGGTCTATAGTCTTTTTTGTTGTATCTTTGCCTGGTTTGGTATAGATGATGCTGGCTTCATAGAAGAATTTGGGAGAATTCCCTCTGATTGTATCCTTCTAAAACAGTTTCAGAATAATGTTGTAGGTCTTTTTAAATGTTTTATGAAATCCTGCCATGAAACCATCTGGGCCTGGTCTTTTTTTAGTTGGGAGCTTCTATTACATTTCAATTTCTTCATGTATTATGGGTCTGTTTAACTGTCCATCTCTTCTTGGTTAGCCTTGTTGATTTCCAGGATTTCAGTATTCATCCATTTCTTCTAGGTTTTCAAACTGTAGAGTAAGGTTTTGAAATATTCCCGTATGATTTTCTGGATCTTTCCTTGTCTGTTGTGATATTTCCCTTTTCATCAATAGATGTAATTGATTTGGAGTTGTTCCTTCTTTCTTTGTTAATGGGCTAGAGGTCTGTCTCTCTTGTTTATTCTTTCAAAGAAACTAACTTTTGGATTCATTGATTTTTTTTGTATTGCTTTTCTTTGTTTCTATTCATTGATTTCTGCTCTGATTTTGTTATTCTCCTGTCTGTTGGGTAGGGTTCATCTGTTTGCCCTCTCAAGTGCTTAGCTGCAGTGTTAGATCATTCACTTGTGCTCGTTCTGTTTTCTTAATGTAGGCACCCAGGGCCATAAACTTCCCTCTTAGGACTGCTTTTAAGGTTCCCGTAGGTTTTGTTGTGTTGTACTATCAAATTGTCATTCAGGTTTCAGGAATGCTTTTATTTCTTTCTTTATCTCTTCCTTGACCCATTCATATTCAAGAGTGTATTTTTTAGTCTCCATGTGTTCATAAGACAGTAGGGCTAGTTCTCTGTGTCCCAGTATGGATTTTTTGGAGAATTCCCGGGGTGCTGAAGGAAAGTTATTCTCTGGTTTGGAGAATACTTGGTAGATGTATGTTAGGTCCATTTGTATATATATCATTCAGTTCAGATGTCTCTCTGTTTAATCTTTGTCCTTTGACCTATCCAAAGGACTCAAGTGGGTATTGAAATCCCCTACTGTGAGTGTACTTTGGTTAGTGTGTGACTTGTGGTCCTGGAGAATATTCTTTATAAAGTTTGGTCCCCAAGTTTGGGCATATATATTCATAATTGTGAAATCTTCTTGGTGAATTGTTCCTTTTGATAAAAATGTAATGGCCTTCTTTGTCTCTTCTGATTTCTTTTACTTTTGAGTCTATTTTGTCTGATATTAAAGAAAACACCTGCTTCTTTTTGGTACCATTTGCTTGGAATTTTTTCCGTCCTTTCACCTTAAGCGTGGTGCCTATCCTTGAAGGTAAGATGTGTTCTTGTAGACAGCATAACGATGGATTGTTTCCTATCCAATCTCCCAGTCTATGTCTTTTGATTGGGGATTTAGTCCATTAATATTTAAGGTATGACTGATAGTTTGTGTTGTTCCTTTTGCCTTATTATCATTTGCGGTTTGGGTTTAGGTTTCTTTTTTAGCATGTAGTATCATTTATGATTTCTCTTTCTAGGTGCCTGGGGATGGTTGCTCCTTTCTTCTGTCCTTGGAATGCTTCAAGTATTCTCTGAAGGGTGGTTTTCCGGACATATATTCTTTCATTTTGTTATGTGATGGAAGTTTTTCTCTCTCCTTCAACTATAATTGATACTTTTTGCTGGGTATAGTAACCTGGGTTGGCATCTATTGTCCTTTAACACGGGAATGCTTTGCTCCAGGTTCTTCTTGCTTTCATAGTTTGCATTGAAAGTCAGTTGTAATTCTGATAGGTTTCCCCTTATAGGTCACTTGTTGTTTTTTCTTTGCAGCTTTTAAGGATTTTGTTTGTTTTTGGGTGTCTAGCATTTTTAACTATGATGTGGCGTGGAGAATTTCTTTTCTGATACTTTCTGTTTTAGGAGTTCTATGTGCTTTTTGTTTTGTATTGGTTTGTCTTTTTTTAGTTTGGGGAAGTTTTATCTATTATTCTGTTGAAGATCTGATCAATATCATTTCTTGGGATTCTTCTCCTTCCTTATCCTATGATGCAGTGATCTTTTCACAGTGTCCCACAGTTCCTGGTTGTTCACTTTTGTGTATTTTAAATTTTTCATAATCTTAACTTGAGGTTTTTAGTTGTTCTGTGTTATCTTCCAGGTCTGATATTCTTGTTCTGCTTCCTCCATTCTGCTTCTGAGGCTTTTCCATTCCTTTCCTCTTGATTGATGAGTGTTTGATTTTCTTTTCATTTCCTCTTCTTGATTTCTTAGTATTTCCACTTCCTTTTGGAGCTTCTCATTCTCTCCTGTAGCTCTTTGCTGGTTGGTTTCCTTATCTTTTTCAGCATGGGATCTTTTCAGTGTTTCTACTTCCTTCCGGAGTTCTCATTCTCTCTCTAGGTCCTTTTTGAGTTCTTCAGTTCTCTTTTCTTAGTTCTTTGATTTTTCTCTTAAATCTTGTAGTTCTTTAAATATGTTCCCAATTGTCTTTCTGATATCTGTGTCCTGGGCATCCCCAGAGGGATCCCACTGTAGGAATCTTCCATAGGGTTGGTAGAGTTTTGGTGCGGGATTATCCTGCCCCTTTCCCATGTTGTCTCTTCTTCGTGTTCCTGGCATATGGGCTTCTCCTGGCCTGTATTCCATGTGATTCCTAAATGCCTCTTCACTGGTTGAAGGCTTGCTTTGCTTGCCTCCTCAGATGCCTTCGTAATCCCAGTTGGGGGGGATGGGGGGGGTGCTCTTAGCCCTCACCCATGGTACCGCACTTCAGGCTGGTGTCAGGAGATCAGATCTCAAGACTCCCACAACCCTACCTTTAATACCGGCTGGGAGGATAACTCCCCCCACAGCCACAAAAAGCAATAAGCCAAAAGACAACTGGAGTTAACAGAATAACTAGGTTAAGTCAATCAACAACAGCCTTGTTGAAGCACCAGTTCCTACCTACCTTCCGCCTTCAGCTGGTCTCAGGAAGATCTCAGCTACCCTATTTTACTTTAACCCTTCTATTACTACCGTCATCATTCTCCACATAAGGGCTCTCCTCTTAAAAAATAAAGTTCAGCATGGAGTATGGCCCATCACCCCGAGTCAGTGTAGGAGTGTTGTCACTACATTTAGGTACTGCTACAAGGCCACACACACTTCCAAAGGTTCCTTCTGTCTTGAGCTTCTCATCCCTCCTGGAGGCAGGTCTAATATCACTGGGGCTGCATGTGTCTCACTCGTGACAAGGCAGCTGTGTTTAAGGCCATGGCCTACCCCGCAGCTCACCCTCTCTATCTTAGGGTGTGTTCTGTTCTGCTTGTCCCTACACTAAAAGCATGTACCAGGCTCATCTCTACCAGTGTTGTCCTCTAAGAGCTTGCCCAAGTCCATTTGGAGTCTGCTCCACTATATTCCCCCCCAGCCCCTGGGCCTAGAGTCCAAATGAAGACATATGAGGCTCCACTTCCTGGCAATTTGACAGTCTCTAAAGTGGCTTTTACCAATCTTGCCTTACTTGCCTTAGCCACTGGAAGATACATGCTTGCCCAAGTAATGACATTAATGATGATCATTTGTTTCCCATCTTTGACAAATTGAACTCTCTCTCTCTCTCTCTCTCTCTCTCTCTCTGTCTGTGTGTGTGTGTGTAAGGGAAGCTGGCTTTTTAAAGCCAATTTTTATTGAAGCTTTATGCATTTTATACAAAACTTCCAATCAAATCCAGACCCATTCCCCCTTCCTTGCCCCCCACCCCACCCCACCGGAGCTCATGCATTCTGCCAAACATGTTTTTCACTTTTTTCTCAGTCTCTTTTAAATTAAAAAAAAAAATTTTTTTTAATTTTATTTCTGTATGTGTATGAATGTACTGTCTGCATGCAAGTTTGTGCACCTGTGTCGTGCAATGCCGCTGAGGTCAGAAGAGGGTGTCGGACTCCCCTGGAGCTGAAGTTCTCCTGGAATTGGACTTTCAGACAGTTCTCGGCCTCCATGTGAGTGCTGGGGATCGAACCTGGGTCCTCTGTAAGAGCGGTCAGCGCTCTTACCCGCTAGGCCATCTCTCCAGCCCCCATCTTTTAAATTTTTTGATGCAGAAGTCGAAGCTGGCTTTTTTTAAGGACATGGCTCATCTAATTATGACTTGTGGCCTGAGATCAAAGCCTGTCTCTGCCAGCAAAATTCCTTCTTGTAGTGGGGGGGGGTGTAGTGGTCAGTCTTTGTCTCTTCTAAGGTTTCCAACTGATTGGATGAAGCCCACCAACTTTATAGAGTAGAATCTGCTTTATTCCAAGCTCACCAATTTAAATGTTAATATTATTCAAAATTAACTTTAGAGACACATCCAGAATAATGTTTGACCATGTATTTGTGTCCCAGCAAGTTGTGTATGAAATTAGCCATCACAACTCCATTTACCACACAGCCTTAAAAGGAAGCAGTGAGTGGAGAGTGATTCAGATTACTTCAAATCCTCATAGACCTAAAAATCCAGTAGAGAATTATATCCCCAATTTTCAAAGGAGAAAGCAGTGTAAAGGGGATGAAGATTCTGCCCAGGTTTGTAGAAGGGGTGTCTTCCAGGCTGGCACTACCACCTGACTTTCCAAAAAACCTTGTTTCTAAACCAGCTATGTGGGTGGGCACTGGGGCCCTGCCTCCTCACACCAGCTATGTGGGCCCCGGGGCCCCGCATCCTCACACCAGCTATGTGGGCACTGGGGCCCCGCCTCCTTGCACCAGCTATGTGGGCACTGGGGCCCTGCCTCCTCACACCAGCTATGTGGGCACTGAGACCCCACCTCCTCACACCAGCTATGTGGCACTGGGGCCACGCCTCCTTACACCAGCTATGTGGGAACTGGGGCCACGCCTCCTCACACCAGCTATGTGGGCACTGGGGCCCCGCCTCCTTGCACCAGCTATGTGGGCACTGGGGCCCTGCCTCCTCACACCAGCTATGTGGGCACTGAGACCCCACCTCCTCACACCAGCTATGTGGCACTGGGGCCACGCCTCCTTACACCAGCTATGTGGGAACTGGGGCCACGCCTCCTCACACCAGCTATGTGGGCACTGGGGCCCGGCCTCACACCAGCTATGTGGGCACTGGGGCCCGGCCTCACACCAGCTATGTGGGCACTGGGGCCCCACCTCCTCACACCAGCTATGTGGGCACTGGGGCCCCGCCTCCTCACACCAGCTATGTGGGCACTGGGGCCCCACCTCCTCACACCAGCTATGTGGGCCCTGGGGCCCCGCCTCCTCACACCAGCTCTGTGGGCACTGGGGCCCCAACTCCTCACACCAGCTATGTGGGCACTGGGGCCCCACCTCCTCACACCAGCTATGTGGACACTGGGGCCCCACCTCCTCACACCAGCTATGTGGCACTAAGGCCCCACCTCCTCACCCCAGGCTGTTCTGCCACCACAGCCTCTGGCTCTCCAGCTCCACTCAGGCTGCTTCTGTTTGCCAACAACCTGAAGCTTCTGCTTCTAGCATGAAAGCAGACCAGATCCTTGTAGCGAACCCTTCATGCCAACCAATACATAGATCCTGCATAAGCATCCACCTGCTCAGATTTGGATGCATTGCTGAGCTTTTTACAAGGAAAACCTTTAGAGTGCATCGAGGGGTGGGGCCAGGGAAACTGTAGGTGCTGTGAGTAGATCTGGGGTGTTCGGATGCTAGGCAAGGGCAAGATGTGAGGCTGCCCCGAGGGTAATGGTCGCTGAGAAATTAAACCCTTGCTCCTGAAAGGTAAAAAACTGATGTGGAATCTGATGTAAGGAAGTCCAAGAAGGGGATGAAGGGTACATAGGCATGTGCACCTGCCTCCCAGAGCATCCAAACCATGGGCTGGAAAAAGGCCCAACTGAGGCAGCGGGACGCTGAGAAAGAGTCTCAAAAGAAGAAATCAAAATAAAAATCATCACATATACAAGGAAATGAGCATCAGCAGAAACTCGGAGCATATCGAGATCCTCCGTGGATTTCAGACACAGGAGTTTCCAGACACAGAACAAAGCCTACATTACGTCTGCAGATGGCCACCCAAGACCAGATGGGAATTACAAATTGGACCTGATGGTTTTTTAAAAAAGAGGAGATGGAGTTGGGTGGATAGTGAAAGATTCTAGGCCTGAGAGGAGTTGGGGAAGGGGAAGTGAATAGAACCAAACTCTATATTGTTTGAAATCCTCAAAGACCTAAACTTAAAAGAAAAAAAAAAGCTTACGTGGAGATACAGTGTAGACACAACTATAGTTAAAAACGGGAAATAAAAAATCCTCAAAGAAGAAAAGACAAAGAAAATAAATGGCCAGGTAGATCTGAAAAAGAATGAAACAGAACTTCAAGAAGCAAAAAGCTTAACAAGTAAAGGTAGACACTGCACAGGATGAGAGATACCGATAATCTGCAAAGGGATTTCACTTGTGTCGCCTAGTAGCAATTCACTGCTCTTATGAAGTGGGTGGATCAGTTACGTGGCTCCAGTTTCATAGAGAAAGAAACAGACTACAGGAAGCAAAGGAGTGCTCCTTAGTAGCGCATCTTGAAGCCAGGCCCTTGCTGTCTTTCCTCAAGCACTTTTGACATCAACATTTATGTCTCTTCCACACACCAGATGCTCTACTCAAACACTGTGCCTTTCTCTCTTCCAGTCAGTCAGCCAGTCAGTCATAAAAATATGGAAGTGTTTGCCATTCCTGTACTCGTATCCAGCCAGCAAGGAGTGGCCTTGTTTTTCTATGGACAGCCAACAGAGGGAAGAAGTACAACACGATATTCTTGGCTCCAACAGTGCTAATGTAAAGCCTAGCACAGGGGATGGTCCTGACACTGCAGGCAACAGACTCAGTCCAATGGACAGGACGAGATCCAACGCACGAGGGGCAAGCCAGCCTTGCACACCCAGGCTCCAGACAAAAGAAAGAGCTCGAAAATCCTTTCCCTTCACCAAGGGACAGCACATCAATTATGGATTATTAGATCAGATCTTCATTTTAATATCTCCTCCATGTATTATCACCTCTTCTTCTCACTGGAATTCTGTCTTGGGAGTTATTTAACTGATGTGCAGAAATCTAAATTTAATTTATTATGATCTAACTCATTTTAGAAGCCAAATTACCCTGCACTGGAGAAGGATCAAGTCAATATCCCACTTGGCTTTCTATTTATCTTCTACCGGGTTTTCTCTCCTTCTCTTTAGTATTCATTTTGTCTTGGGTGCTGGTCATAAATTTAAATTTTCCTCAGAATTAGGCAATTGCTCCTTCAATGTTGTAGTTTAATGGTGAGTATTAATTATAGGAGCGTCATTCTTTAAAGAGTTTGATAGATAGAATGGACATATAATAGAAGAAGAAAGGGCTATTTCTCAGATCAAATGAAGTAGCACATAATTCAACAGGGATGAGTTTATTCTTCATTCTGCCTCCTCCTGTCCCTTCACTTGCTTCCCTCCTCAGCATCCTGAGACCTCAACAACTGCTTCAATACAATGCAAGTGTTGAGCATTGCTCTGTGCTGGTGCCTCTGAGCTCTGGGGAGGTAAGGCAGCTGGGATACTAAGCCTAGACTTCTCTCTTACAGTGGCTTTTCCTCCACTTAACTTGGGTCTCATTTAGTCACTGTCAGCAAGAGCAACCACTCCCTACTCTCCCTTTCCATGACTGCTCTCCGTCCATATTCCAACTGCATGCCACATGCAGATACAATGCTGAGGGAAGTTTCCAACTTCCAAAAAGTAAAGAACATCCAATGATTATTATAATTGCCTGAAAACTCCAACTGTGAAATATAATATGATTAACTGAATGGATAGAAGCCCAGTTTTTGTTTCTGGATCAGGGGGAAAAAATCATCTCACACAATGTGGACCCTATCTGGAGATTAATTTGCTTACTAATTAGCATGACGGGGAGATGCCAGCAAAGCCCAAATCAGTATGGTGGCAAGAGGAATGGTTCCTGGCACATGCCAGGCCACATGACTGTTAATGCTGACGGGGCTGCTTCCTGCCCACCAAGAGTTGTAAATGCCAACACCCGATGTGAAGCCCAAGATTCCTTTACAGAGCTAGGCATTGCCAACCCATTGTCGCCCAGATGCTGATGGACATCAGAATGAGAGAGTTGGCTCTGCACACACCGTTTAACATTCATCAGCAGTTAGGATCCCTTCTCTTTGTGTTCAGAGACTGATGCAGTAAGTTGGTCACTGGGACTTGAACAGCCCCTGCATCTTTCAGCTCTGAGTAGAGGAGCAAGTATTCACATAGAATCTAAGATAAAGAGGGTGGGTGGATTGCATTGTCCTAGGAGGTTGGATCTCTCCATCCCAGGAAATTAGAAAGAAGAGTAGGAAGTAGCTCAAAGAGGTTGATCCTGCTAGATGGAGTTGCATACTGAAGCACACTGTTTCTGGGATGCACAGCCTAGTTGGCTTGGGCATAAGGTCACCACATCAGCATGAAGATGGGTCTATAGGTTGATATTACAGTGACCTTGCAGGGATGGGGTACAAGAGGAGGATAGTCTACCAGGGTGGTCTGGCAACACAGCCAGAGCAGAGTTCAGCAGGGCTAGGTAGAGTCAGAGGCCCACTCTTTCAAAAACCACTTCTAGAAAAAAAAAAAAAATTTGGATTTCTCAGTGAGAAAAGAGCTCTCCCGTCAAAAGCCAGGTTTTCCTCCCCTCCTTAGCTTGCTGTAGAGGCCCAGAAGATATCTTAAGGTATCATCAGAAAGCTCTTCAGCTGCAAGAAATAGCTTATGGGGCCAAGCAATTTTCAAGGGGCCCTAGTGAACCAAAGTATCTGGCAGAGGTCATGAATGAGCAGAGCTGAGGTCCCTGGGAGCAGTAATGAGTGAGAAGGAGGGGTCTTGTAGCTGTGTCTTACTGCCTAGGTATGTTGCTTTAAAATTCCCCTTTGCAAAATAAAACGTGCACATAGGCTAACATTGATAGAATAAAAGGATCAAGAAAACTAAATACAGGAAGAATCGAACAGGAAAGTGACCAGAGCAAGCACTGTGTCCTCCTGTTCGTTTTAACCTGTTTTTCCTACACAGGCATGCAAGCAAGAATGTCAGTATCAGCGAAGGATGAGCTGGCCCAAGGAGAAGCACAGCTCAGCAACAATCCTCTTCATCCAGAGAGCCAGGCCCTGGGTTTCCTTGGCTTCACCTTCCATATTTTTGGCTGAATCTGTCCGGGAAACAACTTTTCTTTCATCCCTTTTGCAGCTATTTCCTCCTTCCATTCCAAGGGCAAAACTAATCTTCCCCGACCCTGCTTTACAGGCCCAAATCCGATCTCGGAAGTGAGATAAGATATGAAAAATCACTCAGGAAGACATAATGCATGTGTAGTGTATTATTGTCAACATGGCTGTGGTTACCATTATTTCTTCTGGAGAGTGAATGCTAATGGAGAGAAAATGCAATTTACATTCAGTCAATTTATGTTTAGCTGTTTCTCCCTTCTCTGTGGCAGAAATGGGGTCTTTGACAGCATCCACAGTGACTGGATGCTTCACCTCACTGTCCAGCTGAGATCAGTCATTATTAATGTGAGTGCTCCTTGGGACTCAAATCTGTATCTCAAACTTGGGATTGAGCACAGTGTCATGCAAATGATAAGACAAGAAACTATTTTAAGAAACGTAATACATGAGGTTATTATCAGCTTAGAAGGCTAAAAATTGAGCTTTGTGCTAAGTCTTTTTATATACATGGAGGTGGAGCTACGCTGGGTGACTTTGGGGAAGGACCAGAGCAGGATCAAAAACCTGACATGACTGAGATCCTGAGTTGGCCGAAGGTCAGGGAACCTGGGCTGAATGAGGGCTGTCTGCTCACACTCTGGCCCCTTCACTTCCTGTGGAGTGTCCGACACCCAGGGTCTTCTTGTGTCTTTCTGGGCTTTTCATTCAGAGGCTGTCGTGACTGGGCCTGCAGATATATTCACCAAGAACATGGTTGGCAAAGTTTGTAGCCCCCTCAAATCTCTTTCTAAGTTCTTAGGCAAAGAAAATGTGTGTGTGTGTGTGTGTGTGTGTGTGTGTGTGTGTGTGTGTGTTACTGGGGATTGAACCCAAGGCCTCATACATGTTAGGTAAGAGTTCTGGTACTAAGGTACATCCCCAACCCTATTTTATTTTACACTGTGTGTGTGTGTGTGTGTGTGTGTGTGTGTGTGTATGTGTACGTTCATGTAGTATTTTTTGTTGCCCAGGCTGGCTCCAACTTCACTCTACAGTCCAGGCTGGCCTTAAAACTGCCATCCTCCTGCCTTAATTGTCTTAACTTCCTGTGATTACAGGCCTTCACCACCACACCCAGCAAGACTTCTTTATTGGAAGAAATCAAAATGGGAAGTTGTGGGAAGCCAAGAAAAAAGACTGGTTTATAAAGATGACAAATTATCACACTGGACGAAAATCACTCACACTTTGGCTACTATAGTTACCCACAAGCTAATCATTGCATAGTATTTTCTACTTGCATAGCTCTTTTGAAACATCACTCCTTCCATGTTCAGAGCAAATCTGGACAGGTGCTATTACTTCATTATAATGAAGATGAAATTTCATTGTTGTGGAGCTAAAATGACCCGAGGCCATTCAGCAAGTGAGGGCACTAGGATTAACCCACTTACAATGGGGTTCATGCTCACCTTTGACTAGGACCTGTCAGGGTCAGGGTCACCTGTGAAGGAGACTTCTTTTCCTAGCACCTGAGTAGGGACAGGCAAAGGAAGAGAGAAGGGGCACTGGCCAGAAGCTCAGCTGTGCACTTTCAACCAAGTCTGTCCTGGAAAATCTTCCTTCAGTCAGAGGGCAAAGGATGCTCCACGGAATACAGCTAGAAAGAAAGTTTCAGAGTTAAGTGTTCCCTAAGCCCTGCCACTCAGTCACCAAAGGTGACATTAGCAGGAAGCCTCCAGCTCTCAGCTGAGCAGAATTTGTTCCTTCTTTCTGTGTCTCTGAAGTGGAGGATAGATCTCCCCAGATACCGTGTGCAGCAAGGGCTCAGAGCTTAGCACATTTTCTATCAGCTCGGTAAATAAGGTGACATCCAGATGCCCTCTGGCTCCGTCAAAACTAGGTCAGCCACTGAATATGGAGGTGTGGGCTACGCCAATGACTTTGAAATGACTTTAGCTCTCGGGACTCCAGGAGGGCTGCTGACTGGCTTTTCATGGAAGGGGCTCTTTTTATGTCAAAAGCGGACCCACAGTTTCCAGACAGCACGCCTGCTGAGTCTGGATGAGGGTGGGTTGCCTGCCTCAGTCAAGGGCAAATTTAATGCTGCAGGTGACACTGCAAGTGATAATGGTAGTGAGCTGAAAAACTGGGAGACAGCCTTATGAGCCTGTCCCAAATACTGAGCATCTCCACAGCACAGCAGGAACCTCTTTCAGAACTTCTCATATGAACTGTCAGAAGAGGATTTATGATACAATGCTTATATAAGCAACATTCTCAGAGACATTCCCCTCACCTTGGGAAACACCAATGATTTCTCCCTAAATGACATGCTTGTCACCACCCATCCTCACCCAAAGCCCCTGTGATGTAGTCTCTTCTGAAAGACCATCCTGAGTTGTGGTAAAGATGTCGCATGCTGGAGGGACATTTAAAATGCACCCTCATATACAGTCTCTAACTCAGCTTGTTTTCCTCTGCAGTGGCCTCTGTTTGCCTTTTGTAATAAGGCATACTTTTATTTTAATACCACTGGGTATATAGTACAGGATCCAGATTTGCTTTTCAGATGCACTGGGAAGAGAGTAATCACTTCACCAGGGCCATTCTGGTTCACATTTTACTTTATAAAAGAACTCACTACAAGATTCCTTTAAGCAATCCATTTCCTTAGTGCATTAAAATTAGATGCAGGAGACAAAGACATTTCACCATGTGAACGACTCTTCTGCAGCAGTATTCAGGAAGAGAAGGTGACCCCCTTGCTTCTCTGCCTGCCTGTGTCCTCACTTTTGACAGTGAGGCAGCCTCTGTGGCCCACAGCCTCTAAGAGGACGTATCCTTCCTGAAATCTTATTGTTCCACAAGAGCGACCCTTACATCTCAGCTTCCATCTCTTCTTTCTAAGTTGAAGATGACTAGATGAACCCTACCCTCAGAGATGGGTCATTTTGCTTGGCTCTGTTCATTTTCCTCGGGACCAGCATTTCTCTGACACCCTTTCTTTCAGAGCTCAGGCCCGCTGGAGTGTGGCATCCTTCCTGAAACTGGTCTCCTTCCTTGGGCTATGTTGTAGTTTGTCTTCCATTGCTGTGACAAAACACTCTGACCGACACCAACTTGGGTAGGAAAGGGTTCATTCAGCTCACATCTCCTGGGTCACAGTTCATCACTCAGGGAGCCCAAGGCAGGAACTCAGGGCAGGAACCTGGAAGCAGGAGCAGAAGCACAGGCCGTGGAGGAATGCTGTTCACTGACTTGCTCCCCTGGCTCATGCCCAGCCCACCTTCTTATACGGTACACAACAACCTGCCCAGGGTGGCACCACCCATAATGGGCTGGGCGCTCCCACATTGCTCAACAATCAAGACAATACTCCACAGATGTGGCCACAGGCCAATCCAATGGAGCCAATTCCCCAATTGAGGCTCCCTCAACCCAGGTGTGTCAAGTTGACACTAAAGCTTTCCAGCACAGGCTACTTGAGGCAATGTTCTCCTCTGGCCCGACAGTCTCTGACTTCCCCAGGAGCCTCTCCTAACACACTAAACAATGAGGATTTTCAGGCAGAAAAGATACCTACAGCTTCTCCCTACCTCTGAAGAGGAGGTGGTAGGAAGGTAAGATGCCCACAGAAAGGAGGTCATTAGTGGCAAAGACTACAATTTTCAGGGGGTTGTTAATGCTTTGTTTATGTGGATTTCTTCAAATGTGACATTTTAATGGCATCATAATTGCGTGATTACAGTGCAGTCAACACCACTTATTGAGGAAAGGTAACAGGGACTCCAGAGACCTGCTGGGGGAGGCAGCTCCCTGCATGGGTGGCTGGGAGAACCCACTCAGCACTGCTCAGGCCAAGATGCTTGGCAAGCATGGGAAGTGGCTCTCCAAGGGTCCTCTGTTGGACAAGGTCTAGGAAGCGCTAATGTAGCCTAGCTATGGGGTAAACCACTGCCCCAGGCTGTAGAAGCTTCACCTGGGAACTTGCTTCGTGGGCAGCTGCACTGGGTGTTCAATCACTCATTCACTTTCTGTATTCATGCATTCATCTATTAGTTTCTTCCTCATTTCTTGAGTTCTTAGTAGGAAATAAAAGGCACATGTATATTCAGAAATAAAAGAACAAGAAGGGAAAGGTCAATTAAAAGGAGATAATATTTATAGAATATCTACAGTGTGCCTAGCACTGAGCAACAATTGAGTTCATACATCTTCCTGGACCCCTGAACACTGCTCCCACCAAAGGTGAAGTCCTCTATAAATGTTTCTGTATCCTGGCTTCCAGGATCCTTCTGTTCTGGCTCATCTTCCTATTCTGGCCTCTTCTCCATCTCTTGCTGGTCCCTGCCTTCCCCAGATTCTTTCCTAACTGTAGCTTGCATGAGTGGAGGATTCTAAGCATAGCCCTGATCTTTCTCTTGATCTTTGGTGTCTGTTAAGCAAATATCTGCTTGGCAGGCCCAACCAAGAGTCTCACAGCCGTGTCATCCAGAACGGGTTCTTAATGAAACCCTGACCTACACAGGACCACTAGCCTCACTCATCCAAGCTCTCCCAAGTGAGGAGGTAGCATCACTACCCATGCAGCAGCCTACATCAGGAATCCGAGTGTTACCCTGGATATGTCCTTCTTCCTTGTCTTCCATTTCATCCTGATCACTTGAGCACCTTACACATGATAGACCATCATCAGATCCTGTCTCCTCCACCTCCAAAACGTGGCTCAATCCCTTCATCTAACCTCCTCATCTCTGCACTCATGCAAACTAACACCCAACCTGACTCCATACTTCTACTCTAGGTTTCTCCAAATCATTTTCCAAAGACAACTTCTCAAAAAAGACATCTGATCCTGTCATACCCATGCAAACACTTACTGGCTCCCACTGCACTGACAATGACATCTTGACCCTTTCTTTGCACCCCCACTGCCCCCCATCTGGGTCTGTGAACTCTCTGTGTTCATTTTCTCTTCTTCACTTATGTCCTTATACTTCAGATGCACAAACCTTCTTTCTGTTTGTAAAGCAAGACCAACTCTCCCATATCAGTCCTCTGTGCCTACTATGTACTCTACCTGGGATATTCTTCAACTAATCTTCTCATCCATCAGATCTGAAATGAAGTCTTCCATCCTTGAGAAGGCCTCCCATGAATCTTCAAGTCTCTCCTATACCTTCCACACAGCCTTCATAGGTACAGACACTTAAAGACTTTATCTAGAACTTTATCCACTGAACTGTTTCATGCCTGCCTTCTTGACCAGGCTGTAACCTTCTTGAGAGCAGCAACCTATCTGTCTAACTTTCCACTAACTATTATGAATGGATCACTCTTTGACTACTATAGACTCTCCATTCTCTGTTGCATAAATGACCCTATTTCTAGGATTTGGATATCATTCCCATGACATACACAAGCAAAGAGGCCAAGACAGGGGGATGAATATAAGTGCCCAAGCACTGGTGACTAGCAAGAAAATGGCAGAAATGAGACCAGGACCATAGGCCATGAAAGAACTTGCAATGGACCTGTGTCTAAAAAAGGAAGACCAACCAAGAAGAGATTCAGAAGAGAGAGAGGTTCAGGAAGGAGGGAAGTCTTGGATCTGGTCTCAGGGTAGACAAGATTGAGATAGGAGCACACATGAGAAGGAAGAGAGAGGAAGGGAGGGAGGAGAAAAGGATGGGAAGAAGAGGGAGAAAGAGGTGAATGGTTCTACAGCTGGTCTGCATCTCCTCCAGTTATCCTCCAGCTACGGGCTCTGACCCTGGGCAAGTGACAGAAACTCTTGTCTCCAACTAAGAAAGTCTTAGCCACCTACTCTACAGCATTGTGATGCTGTCTTGTGGATCTAATGGGTTAATGAAAGGCAAGCATTGAGCACTGTGCCATGCATACTTTAAGCGCTCAGTAAACAAATAACTGCAACTTCTCTTGCTGACAAAGTAAAAACTATACTACATGTTCATGAAGCTGAGGGCGACCTCAGGGCTAAGGCAGGGAGAAATCCCAGAAAGATCTCACATGGGGGGACCAACCTATAAGCAAAGAAATCAATAATACTCTCCTTTCTCCCTCTCAACTGCCCCCTTAGGGGGTGAAGCAGTTCCCCAGCTCTGCCAGGCTCTGCCTGTCCCATGCTGAGCACATTAATGAGGCCTGCTGTGCACAGGGACCCTATAATTGGTCCCAACTCTGCTTGTGCTCAAAAAACCCCAGCAACTGTGAGATATAATGCCCAGACATGCCATCTGGGCCCTAGAATACACCTCTAGAAACCCACTGGGAAGATAACTGGCAGTTGATTGGAAGCCAATGGTGCTGGAGGTGGATCAAAGTTAAAGAATGTTGGAGATGTGTTCAGGAACCTCCATACTCCTTAGTGCCTCAACTACCCCAAACAGAAAATATTTTCCTCTCTTTGCAGAGCTGATCAACATAGAAATGTGCTGGGAACTCAGGTCTTTGTACCCATGTTTAATTTTTACACTGATGTTAGAATGACTTGTTTAAGATCCAGCTGGCTTAATCCTAGTACTCATACATGAGCACCCCTACACGAAACTGCCAGGATTATTACTGAAATAAGCTTACCAAATCAGTTCCCTGCAACCTAAAAATGTTCCCCTCTCTTATGTCATGACAATTTAATTGCCTGCTGATTGGGTTCTCCTCTTTAAATATACACGCCATGGCAGCAGGATTGCGAGGTCTCTGTCTGAAGCGTAGGCACCTAGGAAAGAGGCTGGCTCTCCTAATAGGAACTGTTCACAGCCTCAGGCCGGCTTTCCCTTTCTACCCTTGCACTGGCCAAGTGTGACAGTAGACAGAACAAAAGAGAATCAGACCTGCAGTTCTCAGCTAGCCAATTCTGCCTCGTGGAGGACATGAATAGGCTCAGACATGGGAGGAAAGGGGTTAAGAAGTTCATCCTAAATCAGGGTAAGTCAGGCAAAGGGGAAATGATGCAAACAATGTCACAGGTTGGTGGGGGGCAAGTAGGCTCCCAAACACAAATAAGCAAAAGAATCGAAGACAACAGTATGAAAATAAAAACCACCAGCACACACAGAACTGCAACTTCAACCTGGAACAGAGGGAAATTATCCAAACGGATTTCATGCTATAGAATCACTTAATAAAATGTAATCAACAAGAGCTCAAAGATTAGATGAAATGAGATAACTTTAAAAACGAAGTATCACAGACTACTTTTACAGAAGCAACAAATAACTGTAGAAACTTCAGGGAGCAGAACAGATACAGCAGGAAATCTAATTACTGAAACCAACTAAAGGTTTCTAGTCCTGGCTCTGCCACCCACAAACAGTGAATCCTTGGGCAAGTCACTGTGACTTCAGACAAGAAAGACTTGAAGTTACAAAAGCAAACAGTGGAGAGAAAAATATTGAGAGAAAAGAAAGGCGATTTAACATTGGAAAAATGGTGATACCTGAAGGAAGCAAACAGATGGAATACTCAGAATGATGCTCAATTTGTAGCTGATGCTCTTAAAGACATAAAGAACCAAATCTTCACACTAGTAGAACAAAGCATGTTCTATAAAAAAATTGTTACAAAACAATTGGCATGAAGGCAATTCTCGGTTTGGGTACTGAATCTCAAATTTCAGCCATCAGGAATCCCACTGACTCACAAAGAACGTTCTAGGTGAGACTAGGAGCATTTTAACCTGATGTACAGATGCTTAAGCCTGAGAGACAAGAGACCAGCATTTCTGCCCTTTGAGACCCTTAGGATTACAGCACCCGTGTTAAGTAAGCTTTCCAACACGATGACAAAATACCTGAGTGAATGAACTTGTAAGGAGAAAAGGTTTATTTGGGCTCACAATTTCAGACATAGATTTCAGCCCATGGTTGCCTGACTTACTACTTTGGAGCTTGTTATTAGGCTGAATATATCCCAGGAGAGCAAACAGTATGGTGACGTTTTGCTGTTGCTTACCCCATCACACTGGGAAAGTCAAAGGGAGAGAAATCGCAAAGGACCACAGTCTCAACAGTCCCTTCAAGGACACACCCCCAAGTAATCTAATTTCCTTCCACTAGGTCCATCTCTTTAAAGGGACCCACGACCTACCAGTAGAGATCAAGCCTTCAACACGTGAGCTTTTGGGGGACATCCAAGATACAATCCATAGCCATACCTGTGAGTCCACTTGGAATATCCAGGGGTGTCTAATCTTCTGACTGTGTGATATGATGCTGTCCTCTATGAATGCGTTGGACTGTATTCCTATCTAACCTGGGATGCATGCCACCCATAAGCTCCAGGGTGGATACGCTTATCACTAGATAATACCATCCAGTCAATGAACAGATGGTTCAAAATGAAAAACCCAGGAATGGACCATAAAACCAGTAAGGCAGTGACTGTATTTAATTGTGAAATACAAGGTGAAAAGCCATGGGAATGGTCATGAAATGATTTGAAAATGTTCTATAATCTGATAATCTAAAAGTAATGATAGTGCAGATAAGTGACTTTAGATTTCTATGACTGTAAGTGCTCACAAAAAGTAGTTAATAGGGACTGAAAATAGACAGCCCTAAGTTTTCTCAAGGCGGAGGTTCTGACACACTGGCTCAACCACTTAATTATTTATGTAATTTAGAGTAATCTTCATAATATACTGAGCTTTAGTTCCCTCATGTGTAAGGTAGAGAAAATAGAGAATCTCACAGGAACCTAAGGACTAAAGACAAATGCCGTATTTAGAAGAATTGATGTGTATATGGTGACTGTTCATTAAGAGGTGAAGATGGACAAAGATGAGGATGAAAGTGAGCATGGCTCTACTCACACACATACAGAGCTAAAAGACCATAGACCTGAGGTTGAGCAGCTAATGAGAGACTCTGGAGTCACAGAAGTCCCTGTCTCCTGTCTCTTGTCCTGGCATTCCAAGCTTTCTTCTATGGGAAACCATTGGGCCTGTCATTTCCATCCAGCAGAGAGCAAACTCTTGTCCTCATTGGCTGCTTGCCAGTGAACCTCTCTGCCTAAAGACCCTGATAGAGTCTCTGCAAGATCATCCCCGAGGGATGGAGCTGCCAGGGAGGTAGCATGTGTGGTCAGGAAGGGGAGGTGTGGAAGCTGAGGTGTAGAACAAATCACATTTCCTAGGAGTTTGACCTTGAGCAAGTCAGTTAAACTCACCATGTCTCTTTCCTTATCAGTGAATAAGAACAATATAAATCAAAGGTCTCTATAGTGTTTGGGGGGCCTACCGTGTCTACAGAGTCAGATGTGTCCCCACACAATTCTTGCTGCTACCATTATTTCTACAAGTAGATGAGAGGAAAGGAGGGGGCCAGGGAGGAAACAGAAGACTGAACCACAAATTAGCAGGTGGGGGAACAAGAAAAGGAGGCAGGGAAGGAAAGATGAAATTCTGGGACCTGTGACAAAATTTACCTTACAGGAGTACCCGATCACATTCTTCCATGGGGAGCTGAGAGTCAGGGGGTTCCAATCCATGTAGGGCACTTCAAATCTATGCCTGACAGGAGGGGCAGAGAGAAGCATCCAGGAAGGGTTCATTCATCTATCCTGAAGTCAGTGGGATAATGCTTAAGAAGAGACAGGATAGCTCCATAGTCTCAAAATATTTATTAACTACAAGGAAGAAAATACTAATTGTACAGTAGGGGATACATGGAAGACTCTACCACAGCCAAGTGATCAAGGTTATCATCACCAGAATGAGAGAAATGGATGTCATGTGGCGTCTGAAGTGAGGTGCTGAGAAGCTAGTATTTTTACAAAATCACATAACTACTGATCAGAAGACATTAAACAAAGCCAACTGAGACATATTCTACAAATTAACTAACTAGCTCTTTAATTATCAAGGTCATAGAAGACAAGGAAAGATGGAAGAGGAATAGCAAATGTAAGATGGGATTTTGAAGTGGTAACTGGCGCCTTGGGGATCACCCCACCAGGCAAGCCCCCAGATGAAACCTTAGTGTAGGCTAAGGAGTGGACTCTAGCACAGGTGTGGGGGGGGAGATGGTAAAAATCAGTTTTTTGCCTCAGGAACAATTACAGAATAGGGCTAATAGTTTGTTCTAGAACCATCTTTTGCTAGCAGGCCAGGACTGCATCATGAAATCTCACAGACTCAGAGGCTTACGCAATGGAAATGTGTTTCTTACGGTTCCACTGGCCGGAAGTCTAGGTTCAAAGTGTCAGCAGGAGCGGTTCCCCTGACGCTGCTCTCCTCTCCCGTCGCACAGGGCCGCCTCCTCCGTGTCCTCACTTGGCCTTTTCTCCGTGTGTTCCCATCCTAACACTTCTCTCTGTATTCCTCCTACTTGTAAATATGCCTGTCAGAATGAATTATGCCAATCTTAATTACATCCTTAGAGGCCATATTTCCACACAGAATCACAATGGGGTTAGAACTTCAACACATGAATTTTAGGGGGACATAATACCTTGTCTTCCAAGATTTCCTGGAAATAGGGAGAGTAGCCAGAATTCAAGGGAAAACAGAAACTACATGATAAACAGACTGTTCCAGATGGGCGGACCACAGTGAGCACTGTGCTGTGGCCCTGCTTGGATCTCTTTTATCGAACCTCATCCCTCAGCTGTTGAGAGCATTGGCTGCTAACTCTTCACATCTGCTCCCTCTACAGAGACCTACCATCCTAGGCCGCCACATATGTAATTCTGGGAGAGAATTGTGCCAATGCCCAGGCAATCTCTTCTGCAGGGCTGTCCTTGAGACCAGGCCAAAGCTCAAGCCCAGCCAACTCCACATCTTCGTATACAGCATCATCTTCCACCCTGACTTGATTCTTCCATTCTTCTCATCCAGGGAACGAGCCTGTCCTTCTATGGAATCTGAGCTGGGACCCAAGGGAACACCAACAGAACTTAAAGTTGTGCCTGACATGCAGTGATAGCTTACTAGATGGTATCTGTCATGACTACCCTGCACCAGGCTATGTTAGGAATTCTGGCTCCATTATTCAGTTCACTGAATCCTCAGGGCAACCCTGTAGGTGAAGCATGTGAGGATCATTTGGTAGGTGAGCCAAGAGCTCAGGGCCAGCTGCAGCAGCCTTTACCTTGAAGGTAAAGACCAGGCTGTCTGGCCCTATGTTCCATCTGTTAATGCTGCATCCCTTCTGCTACGTCAGTTCTGCCACTACATTGTCACAGAGTTCCTGACACTCTAATCCCTCTCCATCCTTATAGCACTCTCATCAGGTATGAATCATTTTTCTTGCTGTTTCTGTGATAAAATATCTGGCCAAAATAACTTAAGGGAGGAAGAGTTTGTTTTGGCTTATGGGATGAAGGTATTGCCCATGGTGGCAGGGAAGGTATGGTGGGGTAAGGTGGCTGCTTAAGGTGACTGGGGACATTGTGTCCCAGCAGGAAGCAGAGGGGTAGGAATGTAGGTACCCTGCTCACTTTCTCCTTTTAATCAGCCCCAGACTCCATCCCCTTAAATAGTGCCACACATATTCAGAATGGGTCTTCCCTCCTTAAACCTCTCTGAAAAACTACTCTCAGACATGCCCAGAAATTTGTCTTCTAGGTGATTCTCAAATGAGTCAAGTTGGCGATGTTGACAAGCAAGATTAACCATCACAGGGGCTGGAGAGATGGCTCAGCAGTTAAGAGCACTGGCTGCTCTTGCAGAGGTCCCAGGTTTGAGTCCCAGCACCTACATGATAGCTAACGACCATTCGTAGCTCTAGTTCCAGGGAATCCAACATCCTCTTCTGACCTCCATGGGCACCTTACACACATGCAAGCAATACACTCACACATATAAACAAACAAACAAAAAAGACTAACGATCCCAGCAGGCATGACCTGTCCCTTGTCCACTGCAATCTAGGACATCTCCTGTGGCCACCTAGCATCTACTTGCCATCTGCTGTCTCCTACTTCACCACACATACACTGCCTATGGTTCTATCAATGTGAATTTTCCCAGCCCATTGTAACCTTAAAGTTATTTGAATTTACTGTAAATAATGCATATACACTATCCATATTAAAAATATTTGTTTCTTCCTGAGAAAACACAGATCTTCCTTTTTACCTACAGAAGACTCATCAGGTTCTCAGACTGAAGCAAAATGTTTAGGTTCAGATCTGCCTATGTTCCAGATACCATATACCAGGTGAACGAGATGAACAGAGCCTGCACTTTTCTCCACTCTGCAAGGAGCAGACCCTGGTGAGCTCCTGGCCAAATCTTGCAGTCTATAGAAACCATGTGGGAAGACCCAGAAAGCCCAGTTCCTCTCTCCCAGGAATGTGCTGTGCGGGGCACATTAGATCGCTCAAGAAAGAGGGCACTTGATAGAATTAAAAGGCAAGCAATTTAAAAGAGATTAAGCAGGGAAAGGGGATTTAATGTTCAGCTTTTGCCATTGTGAACTAGCTGAACCCACTGGCATGGAGACTAATGGTTTAATATGTTGTTAAACAAGGGTGAGATGTCTGTATGAGTAATAAGGGCATTTGTAGTTACAGCGACAAGGGTGAAATTACCCTCACCACAGGCCCTTGGCCTTGGGGTGGCACTGCACTCATTTCCTGATGGAGGCCAAGGCCAACCATTCAGCACTTCCCAGCGCCAGGAAAGGCAATTTCCATGAGAAGAAAGGGGTATGAAAGGAAGAAAGCAAGTAGCCAGTCAGACAGGGACCAATGCTGGCAGATCTGATGTCAGCAAAGAAAGAGAGCGGCCTTTGGAGGACCAGAAGAATAGCGATTTTATATTACCTATTTCTGCTAAGGAGCCCTGAGTGGTAGACACTGTCTTTGGAGGCATATGACAAATGATATCTGAAACCGGGAGGGTCTCTGAGGATGGATGGGCAGAATCGAGTTTTGAAACCGGTAGGGGCTCTGGGGGGTGAGATAGGGGGGTTACAGGCACGGTGACATGAAGAAAACACAGTTAATATATTCATCACACTCAACTTGCACTGTAGCCTTGGGTTCATTGCTTGGGTGGTAGACCTCTGTGACCTCCTGCCCACTTCAGCCCTGTAAGGCACAGAGAGACATCCAGCGAGTGGTCATACTGTGGGAGAGTAAACAAACTCCAGCTGCCCTCCTGAAGGTAAGGATTGGAGATAGTAAAGGGCAGTCCACCACCCTCAGATCCAGTGCCTAATGCTTTGTTGGCCAGCATCTCATACAATCCTGAGAACAACTCTGGGAGGTAAGGAAGATTAAGTATCTCCTTGAGGCCATAAGCTGGTACGAGGTGGTAAGCTGCAAAGGCAGGCATTCCAAATCACCATCTCACATACCTCATGCCTCACAGATGAGCAACAGAAGCCTGGGGGTAGGAATCTCCTCAGAGAGGCAGAGTTGCCTCCGTGCAGCCCTTCTCCTGGAATTCTACCCAACATGAAACAGCCTGGCCTTAAATTAGACTAACTCTGGCTGAGAATGTACAGATAGCAGAGTTTATTTTGAGTGGGGTTTGCTTTACGTTTCACTTGTAAAGAGATCTTCCTTCTGGAACTGCAGAGCCTAGCGTCTCACACCTAACACATCGACTATGTCACAGCATCATCATGGGGACCTGCAGTTATTCATTCTCTCATTAGGTTAGTCTCAAACTCCTGATCCTTCTGCCTCAACCTTGACAGTACTGGCATTCCAGGCATGTACCACCACATCCAACCAATCATTCCCTTGGTGAATGACCACTCACTGAGCACTCGCTGAGAAGTTCTCTGTACCCTACTGGGCCTGAACTGTTCAGGAGGACTCATATCCACTCAGTAATCATAACCCAGCCCCTCACTTGAGGAACTGCAGTGCTAATGGAGGGTCATGAGGGGTATGATAGGCTTAGGGAGTACAAAGGCTTTTTGATTCCAGGCACTCTGGCTTCATCTGGAGCTTGGAGCCTTGGGAGAATGACAGCATGGGGCAAAGGAAAGAGTACTGGACTCTAGTCCCAGCCATGCACTCACTTCCCATATAAGCTCGATTGGAATAAGGACAGCTGAGCTGCCTAGGTCACGGGGCCACTGTGGGAATTTAGTGAAAGGAATACATGACCTAAGGCCCTCCAGCCTAACAACTCTCTATGGTATAAAGGCTTGCTCTTGTGTCAGAGTTTGAGAGTATACTGGCATGGATGTTTGTCTATGCTATGAACACATCTCTGCTGAAAGACCCAATAGTTAGGGACTGCAGGACAGACACTTCAGGTAGATATGTGCTGGTGCCAGAACACAGCTAAGCAGATTGTTATCTACAACATGGGAACAATTCAGTCTTCAGAATCTTATGCTATCATTACGTTAAGCATGGGATTAAAACTAAAATCAAAGACAAAAATTCACTTTTTTAATAATTATCCATCCAAAATATGATTATATCTATCCCCAGGGGATAGGGAGGTTTCAAAGGAAACCAGGGTCTTTACAGCCCCTGAACTCCCTAAGACTTCAAAGCAACACAGAGCTGGAGCTAGGCAGTTTCAAGCCAGAATCTTGTATGACTGGCCCCTGAAATGACAGAAACTCAGCGTTATCTATAGAGTCAAAGCACAGGTCACCCAAGGAAGTTGTTTGGTGTTCTCCGTAGTTTTTATGCTGAGCCTAGCAGTAGCCCCTCCCCCCTGACATTTTGCCTCTCAGGGAAGGTTGTGTATTGCCAATAGGATCAACCTACCATCTGCCTTGTCCTAATGTACCTCTCAGGCACCACCCATCACACAGCTTATAGAGATCATTCTGGACAGATGGTTACCACCTGCTGATGGAGAACACACCCAGCTCACCCTGATATTGGTGTGCCAGCCTCAGCAGCTCTAAAGAATACGGCAAATGGGAGAAATCAGTTTCCAGCAACCTGCACATTTCTGAAAAGCCAATTCATGCTTAATGCTCCTCTCCAGGAATGAAGCCTGCCTCCCATGAGGCCGGCCCCCTTCCTCAGCACACACTGGCTTATCTCAGCAATGAGGGCCCTTCTGCCAATGACTGCTGTCAGAAATGTATAGCAGGGCTCTTAATCACCTGCCAATGGGCCTGGAGCACAGATGCTCACCCTGGAGCCAGGAGAGATTCACATAAGAGCTGGACCAGCAGGCACTGCACAGTCGGGCTATTTGGGAGGGAAGGGATGCTCTTGGGGCAGCTGTGGTCATAAAAGGCTAGGAGAGTAAGTACCAGCTTTGGAAGAGGTCTGAGGGTCTTCTCCCCATTCACCTGCCACTTGCTTTTATGAAGTTTTGAATTTTTAAAAATTTTATGTGTACGAGCCTGCATGTATATATAAGTGCACCCATGTCATGCCATACCCACAGAAGTCAGAAGAGGGGGTCAGATCCCCTGGAACTGCAGTTAGGATGGTTGTTAGCCACCATGTGGGTGCTGAGAATCGAACTTGGGTCCCCTGAAGGAGCAGCCAGTGCTTTGAACCATCTCTCCAGCCCCATAAATAAAGTTTTATGGAATTATAGCCATGCCTATCTGTCTATATACTCTCTATGACTGTTCTCTTCCTACAAGGGCAGAGCTGAGGGATTACAACTACTCTGCAGTCCATTTGGCCAAGAAACCTACATCAGTTACTATCTGGCCCTTTAGAGAGAGTCTGCTGACTACAGCACACCAGAAGGAGCAATGGACCCGGAAGTCTGCTGACTACAGCACACCAGAAGGAGCAATGGACCCGGAAGCAGAAGACGTGACATCAAATGTCTCTCCAGTTTTACTCTGGATGTGTGGTCTTGGGTTAGTTCCTGCATTTTCTCTGGAGATCACCATTTTTCATCTATAAAGCGAGGACATAAATCCACTTTACAGGGTTATCATTACTAATAAAATGAGACAAGCTATCTATGCAGTGAAGTCCTCAAAGATAAATGCAACAGAGATAGCTGGGTAGGGGAAGAGTATCCCCCTTCCCTGTGGCTCTGGAACATGTCGCCACATCCCAGCTTTCTATTCTTCTCAGACTGGAATATTTTCAGAACCTCTGGATGTGTTTTGCACATTTAATGTGTACAGATGAGCTATGTGGGTCAGAGAAGGGGAAAGAGCTGAGAACTGCTCTAGCACTGCCTTGCTTTGTTCAGACGGCCTGAGGCTATCTTCCTTTTAATTAGTGCTCCACCACCACCGGCTTTTTTAAAATTTTTATTTTATATTTTATTTTATTTTTTATTTTATTTTATTTTTTATTTTTTTTATTTTATTTTATTTTATTCTTATTTATTTTATTCTTATTTTGTGTCACTATGTTTGTTTTTGCATAATCAAGTGTCACACCGAGGGTGAGGAGATCAGAGGATAATTTCATGGAGTTGGTTCTCTTTGTCTATCATTAAATGAGTTCCAGAGACCAAATCTAGTTGGCAAGATTTTGTGGCAAGTGCCTTTCCCTGCTGAGCCATTTGTCAGGTTCTACAAGACAATATTCTTAGTAGAGATACAGCCAGTTGTTTCAGCCTAATATTAGCACATCATTGTCACCTCTGCCAATTCATTCTAGTCTCTATATAAGAAGGTCTAGTTTGCAAGACTAAACTAAAGAAGATAAGTAATATTAGTCTGTGTATGACATGATTGAAAAGTGTAGATTGCCTCAGTTTAGTTTGTCAAAAAGCAATAGGAAGGTCTTGTTACACTCTGAAATTACTTAAAGCATAGATCCCCACATTTTTATTTAAACATTTTAGAGATATCTCTTAGACCAAATATGTGAATAAAAGTTACATTTAAATACAATATTTTGTCACTTTCTGAATTTGTAAATTGATAAAATAACATTCATCTACTAGATTCTTAGTCACATAAAATATGGCTAGATAAATATATGCCACATAAAACTTATTTGCCAACATTTAATTTTTAAATTATTTTATTTTATTTATCATTGTATGTGTATGAATGTACTGTCTGCATGTAGGTTTGTGCACCCATGTCGTGCAATGCCGTGGAGGTCAGAAGAGGGTGTCGGATTCCCCTGGAACTGGAGTTCTCCTGGAATTGGAGTTTCAGAAGGTTCTCAGCCGCCATGTAAGTGCTGGGGATCAAACCCAGGTCCTCTGTAAGAGCGGTCTGCGGTCTTAACCACTAGGCCATCTCTCCAGCGCAACATTTAATGTTTTATGTGCATTTTGTGTGCCTGCTTCAGTTTATGTGTACTACATGCATCCAAGAGACCCTGTAGTCCAGAAGATGGTATCAGATCCCCTGGAACTGGAATTACAGACATTTGTGAGCCACTACATGAATGGTAGAAATGAATTATAGGTCTCTAACAAGACTGGTACATAATTTTAACCAATGAGCCATGTCTCAACACCTAGAAAACATATTTTAAGGGGAATTAACTATAGGAAAGCATATACTTCTTGATTTTTCTAGGTTTGCATAAGTTCATGCTATAATGATGTGTTGTCTTCCTGATGCTGGAATGCTCAGATTTGAATGTTCTCTCCATTTATATGCAAAGCTAGATCCTTCCTAGGCTCTGAAACAATCTGACCCTTTGCTTTGGGCATTTAAAACCAACAACAGGGGCTGGAGAGATGGCCTAGTGGTTGACAGCGCCGACCGCTCTTGCAGAGGACCCGGGTTCGATCCCCAGCACCCACATGGCGGCTGAGAACCGTCTGTAACTCCAATTCCAGGAGAACTCCAGTTCCAGGGGATTCCGAGACCCTCTTCTGACCTCCGCGGCATTGCATGACATGGGTGCACAGACCTACACGCAAAACAGTACATTCATACACATAAAATAAATAAAATTAAAAAATTAAAAAAAAAAACCAACAGCAAAAATACCAATGGATTCTTTCCTAGAGCAGCACTTTATTAAGCAATGAGATACATCCTTGATTATTCCACGTTGACCCCAAGATTTGCTCCAAAACTTTTGCTCTTTTTCCAAACAAATAATTTCTTTATTATTTCTCTGAGTTGAGTATCTGATTTATTCTAGCCTTTACATCTGAAGCTTTTTTCTTGGTCTTTCCCATTTTCTATAGATTTTACCTTTAAGTCATATGCAACACTTGAGAGACCATTATCTGTTACCAGATTTTTTANCAATGGATTATTCTACCAAGGAGATGTTGGCCAGGGGATCCAAGCCCCCCCACCCCCACTCCAAAAGGTAAAGACTTCTTGCCTGTAAACTGGGATACCTGCAAGAAGAGAGGTGATAAGGCCCTGCTGTCAAAGACCAGATGTAAGCATGGGAAAGATGTATTGAGACTGCATTTTCAAGTGTACAGTTGGTCCCTGGAATACCAGAGTGTACCAAAGGCCACTAAAACGATAAAGCAAATATAGGTCTCCTTGAGTCAAGCAAGTCTTTTTGTCAGCACCAGCTACACCTCACCTGCCTGGAAATACTGTACAGCAGTGGCAGCCATATGTCTGTATATCCCAAATCTAATTGGCTATTAGCTCTCTCCTTGGAGAAATAACCCACAGCTGATGACACAAGCTTACATCCTCTAGTGGTTAGGAGATGATATAAGCCACAGTGAGACCCTGTCATATTTTACAGAAAAAATGTAATTCATGGATTAACATACCAGTACCATCCAAACATGTGTCTATACCAAAGTAACCTACCATAATAATTAGTACTGTTGAAATACCTATATATCTATTTGCTTGTGCTTCATTAGTAGGATTGAAAGGTTATTCCTGGACAAACTGTTAGCTCATGAAAGGAAACAGCCAGATTTGACCAGAATCCAAAACGACAGCTCCAGAGAAAGTAGACTGTTTTGCCTCTCGTCCACCTGTGCCTCTTTTCTAAGCCTAGGGAACAATCTATGGAAGAGGGGACATGGTAGAAGGTAAGGGCTGCAGTTGGGGTGAATGGAGAAACTACAGCAATATAGACTGGACACTTATTTGATCAACTTGATTGTACATACAAGTCTCCCCCCCCAGCTAGATGGTGGGACCTTTGGGCTGTGTGGGTTTGGGCAGAACTGCTTGAAAAATGGATTTACACAAAGGATGCTTGTATTCATATATTATCACTTATTGCTAAAAAATGGAAAAAAAAACTGAGAGAAAGATGCAGGAAAGTTATGGCAGAATGCATAATCTGGGGTGGGATGGGGTGGGGTGGGGGGAAGGGAAGGGGAAATATGCCTGAACTGAATTGGAAAATGATGTATGAAATACACAAAGCATCAATAAAATAAAAATAGTAGTGCTGCCATACCCAGCCTAATGGCCCCAGAGCCCCAGAGCCCTCCGGGTCCCCCTCAGTGGGGGATGTGGAAGAAAAGACCTCACTTCCATCTCAGTGTCTGGTTTGGGCTGAGCACAATAGACTTTGACTCAGTCTTTAACTCGGCAATTCCCTCTCTGTTCTCTGTTGTGGAATTGGGCCAGTTTTAACCAGTGCCCTACCTGTTTCCAGAATCCGAATGCCACCATACACAAGGCCTCTTGGTGTCACGTGACACTTCTACAAGCCCATGTCAGGTGTGGAAGTGCTCCTGATGCCCCACACCTGGCCAAGATCAGTTGCCTCCTCCAGGAGCACAGAGCTTCCTGGGCAAGCAGGGTCAGAGAAGGATCTTTGGTGGCCCCAAGCACAGACAACATCATGGTAACTCTTTCACATAGCCCTCAGGTGAAAACAGCATGGACCATAAGAGCCAAGACCCACAAGTAGAATGAAAGGGGCAGAGTCTCTTTATAGCTTTCTAGTATCAAAACTGTGGCCAAGTTCATGGGGACTGAATTCATTATCCCACTGTGAACCCACAAGTGGCCCTGCTGTGCTCTGGCCACAGGCAGGTACTGTCTGCTACTAAAGAGCCAAGTGTTGAAGGTAGGTGCTCTGGGAGCCCAGACTCAGGCCTACTAAGGAGAGATTACTTCTGGTGGGCCATGTGGATGTATCCTTGATACAGCCTTGAAGAGTAGCTGGCATTTCCATTTTTCCAGACTGAGAGGTGGGGGAAATATCTCTAGGTCTTTTTTTATTTAGTTAGTTTTATTTTATATGTCTTAGTATTTTGCCACATGTAAGTGCATCATGTGCATGCAATGTCTGTAGAGGTCAGAAGAAGGTGTCGGATCCCCTGGAACTAGAGTTGCAGACAGTTGTTAGCTGTCATGTGGGTGCTGGAAACCAATCCTGGGTCTTCTGCAAGAGCAGCCAGTACTCTTAAGAACTGAGCCATCTCTCCAGCTCAGCCATACTTCTACATCTTAATACAGATCAGTTTCATTCTTCTCATTTCTCTAGCTTTACAATTAGGTATACCCTGAACTCTTTTTCTCTCTCTCCGTCACATCCTCATCCACTCTGTCAGCAAACTCTGTGGAGTCTTCCTTGAAACATATCTCAAGCAATAACACTGTCACTTGAGCCTACGCCAACAACAGCTCTCATCTCAACTCTACCTGGTCCTTTTACCCTCGGAGATTACTCTCCACTGAATAGCTAATGAGAGTTATGTCAAGTCTTGGTTTAAAACCTTCTGGATGCCCATCTCACTCGGGAAGAAAGTCCTTACAATGGCCTTACATGGTCGCCTACTGCCCTCCTCAAATTTACCCACCCCACTCCAGCAGTGCTCAGCCCCGGCTGTTCCTCCACCACATAGGCAGTCATACCTCAGGACCACCGCACTTGCCTCCCTTCTATCTGGAATGGCTTTACCCCCAATTCTGCCTGGTCCACTTCATCCTGGTCAAATTTCACATTTTAGAGGACTTTCCCTGATCACCCTTTTCCTATTCTAGAATTTTCATCATAGCATCACAGTACAGATTATGCCTCTATTTGCTCTCTCTCTGTCCCTTCTCATTAGGAGCCTCTCAAGAACAGCAAACCCATGGAGTATCCCTAACGCCCTAGCCAGAGCCTGGAACATGGTCCTACTTAGTAAATGTTCGCTGAATAAATGCCAGCCCTAGAAATATGGATTTTATTTGGAAAAGCAATGGTGAACACTAGGAAATTCTGAGGGTGGTCCCACACAGTGGGAATTCTGAGGGTGATCCCATACAGTGGGGAATTCTGAGGGTGACTCCACATGTGGGAAATTCTGAGGGTGACTCCACATGTGGGAAATTCCGAGGGTGATTCCACACAGTGGGAAATTCTGAGGTGATCCCACACAGTGGGGAAATCTGAGGGTGATCCCACACAGTGGGATGCTAGGACAATCTGCCTAAAACTGAGGGCAGATGAGCAGGACAGTATATAAGGAGCCCTAGGCTACACATCATACCTGAAACATGCCAACTTTCTATCAGGGACTGCCACATGCACAGACCAATCACTTCATCACTTTGCACCAACTTTTTAAAAGTTCCCTGATAATAATAATATAATAATAGTTTAGACGGACTTTGAGTACTTGAATAGGGTTAAATCTCTTGCATGATATCCTTTCCATAACTCTAAGTTGTAGGTATTACCATTTCCCTATTTCATAAATAAGGCACAAAGGTTTTTACAAATGACGGGAGATTGATCAGTCCAGAACACAATATAGACAGTTGGCTCCAGAGTCCAGGTTCTCGCCACACTCTGCTTACCCACCACTAACAATCTAGCATGTGAAAGAGATAGGTGGAGAGAGACTTGATGAGATGGGTAGAGAAAGAGCTACAGTGAGCAAGCTGAGGCCAATGCATTTGCCTAGAATTAGATTAAAAGGGATACTTAGAGAATGACAAGGCAGGGCTGCATGTCAGACAGGCATCAAAACAGTAGAAAAAGACAGAAGAGGCCAGAATCCAGGTCAGTTTGAGAACTCTGACTTGAGGAGGCTGAAGTCAGCAGGAAGAAAAGAAAAAAATTAACCAGCAAGTGTATCAGTCTGAGTTCTGCCAGGAAACAGAGCTGAGAGACTGAGATGGAGAGAAAGAGATAGATGATAGATAGATAGATAGATAGATAGATAGATAGATAGATAGATGATAGATAGATTAGATAGATAGATGATAGAAAGACAGAAAGATAGATGATAGATGATAAATAGATAGATAGATTAGATAGATAGATAGATAGATAGATAGATAGATAGATAGATAGATGATAGATAATAGATGGATAGATGATAGATGATAGACAGATACTTATATACATACATAGATTATAGATAGATAGAATATGAATGTGTGCATTCCCCCCAAAAAACAGATTCTTTTAAGAAATTGGCTCATTCTATTGTAGGAGCAAGTAAATCTAAAATCTGGATAGGCTGGCAAGGTGGAAACTTGAATAAGAGCTAAGAATCAGGCTTGAGTCTGAAGGCTGGTAACTCAGGAAGGTTCAGTCTTGAAGAGACTTCTTTGTTCAGGTGACCTTAGTCTTTGTTCTCTAGTCCTTCAACTGACTGGATTTGGTCCACCCTCACTACAGAAAGTAATAAGCTCAAAGGCTACTGACTTGAAAGTTAATCTTTACTCAAAGTGTGCTGATTGAAATGTTAAACTTTACCCAAAGTCGACTGATTTAAATGTTAAACACATACAAAAACTATCTTCACCGTGACTGATGTGTGAGCAAACAATCGGGTGTCACAGCCTAGTGGAAGTGATACATAACACTGGGTGTCACAGTGTGCTCAGCCTCAGATATACAGGGTATACAGGACAGGTCTGAAACACCCAGTGGAATGTCAGGCCCTTTAAGGAAGACATTTCTTATAATACCCTGGGACACCTACTTTTGCAAGGGTCAATGTGTCCATTTGAGTTCCCCTTGCCCTCTTATTACCTGCCCAAGTCTCCCAGGCCTGGTAGAAGCCCCTTCTTCCCACTATTACAGCGTTGTTATTATACTTGCTAATCATGGCATAAGGCTACTCTGGCTGGCTTCCAAGAAGAACAATTCCTTTCTTCTTCCATTATACCCTCCCGTTGCATTTAGTTGCATTCAGTGTCTTGTCTTCTCTTCTCAAATGGATGCTGGCATGTGGCCTGCGATGGCTGAAGTAACCACCTAGCTTGGCTTGGAAATGACTGAGGCCCCGAGTGGGTGAAGCTGGGTTGTCCTGACACTCAATGGAGATAAATGCTTGAAAGGAGATGCTTGAGTCTCTTGTATCCATTGTTTGTCCAAGGGAAACTGTCCCCCACATCACAATGGGATCTGGACAGTTCTCCTCTAATGTGTGGAGTGACCATGGTCAACCTTTTCTAATCTTTGTCCTTTCATTTCCCCCACAACATTGCTACTCAGTAGGTTTCTCTTAGCCCTAATCTCCTACCTCACCATGGCAGATCACATACATCACAAACATACAAATAAAGGTGTTTCATCATCACTAAGCATGTGGATACATGCACCCAAGAGCATAACCTGTACACCTGGGGCGCAAACCAAGGACCCTCCAATTCATACCCAGAGTCCCTTCTTCTCCAGTCTTCCCAGTGCTGCCGACTTTGTGAGTCAACATAAACTAAAATATACATTTCAACAAGTGACCTTCATGCACCCAGCTCAGACTACCTACACACACAGCAGAGGCTAACGTTTTATGAATGAATCTTTCTCTTTTTACTTCTTCTTTTCTCCAAATGTGTCAGGCCTTTAAAAATACAACTCATGGGTTGAGAAGACAGTTCAATAGGTAAAATGCTTGTCATACATGCATGGGGCCCTAAATTCAGACCCCCGGAATCCATGTAAAATCAGCTGTGGTGCCCAGCATGGTGGTGCACACCTTTAATCCCAGTACTCAGGGGCCAAGGCAGGCAGAGCTTAGTTCTAGGCCAGCTGGAGATACAGGGAGATCCAGTATCAAAAACAATTCAGATGTGGTAGTGTGAGTTCATAACCTTGGCAATCAAAAGGTGAGATGGAACAAGAGAACACCCAGAAGTCCGCGGGACCAGCTAACCTGGCCTGCCTCAAACAGGAAGAAGACAGAAACTGAGGCTGCAATTTGACCTCCACACACATCACAGCATGCCCACACCCATACTTACACACATGAACATGTACACACACAAGATAAAAAGTATAATTCGCTGATGCATCATAATTCATAATTTAAAAAACAACCCCAAACTAGGGACATAGCTCATTGGCCAAGCAGAAATGTCTGAGTTTGATCCCCAGAACCCACTCAAAATCTTGGCATCCCAGTATGAGCAGTTGATGTTCCATTGCCAGCCAGCCGATACTACCAGGCTAGCCCCAGGCTAGAGAAAGACTGCTTCAGGAACCAAGCAAGGTAGATAGCACCTGAGGAACAATACCCAAGGGTTGTCCTCTGGTTTACACACACACACACACACACACACACACACACACACACACACAAATAAAATTTTTAAAAAAAGGTCTAGTTGGCACAAAATCCAGGCATGATAAAGAACTGGGGCACATGCTCCTGGCAAGGCACTAAAGGCACACATTAGTGCTTGTCTTCAGCATGTTCTTACCCTGAGAGGTCAAGGAAGATTAGAGGATGGGCAAAAGTGGCAAAAGCATCACCTTTCAGGGCTTCTCTATGTGCAAAAGAGTTCTGTGTCAGATCAGCCCTGGCAACTGCAGGAAGAAACCAGGGGCACAGAGACTGGAGGTTCACATTACTACACCCCACACCCCCCAACCAGGGTTGGTATAGAATATCAGTTTCCCATTATTTGTGGTTTTGTTTATCACAAAATGAAATTCGTATTTACTATACTGCACTTGTACAGATTGTACATCTCTGAATAATATTTTCTGCCCTTGGAAGGCTTTAGGCAGTAATTGCTGCCTGGGGGAATATGATACACTAAGAAAGGCCATGTGTGCTCTATGAGTGTGTTTATATATATGCATGTAACTGTGTGGGCCCATGTGTGCCCACATGTGCTGTGTGAACAGTCTTCATCAGTGGCATCTCATCAGGTAAGAAGGATGCTTGACTAATGAGCACACTTAGTGATGTGGATAACACAGCAGCGTATACTTGCTGCCCTAACCCCAACTTCAATGCTGGATGCATTTTAACCATTCACATCTTTCCCTTTGTTAGCAGCGAGAATTTTCACTTTCCAATGCTCCTCTGTGTGGTATCTAACCTTCTCTCTCATGAGGCTGTGCAGGGGGACAGGTGTGAAGAGGCTCCCCATCTGTGATGGTGTTGTCAATTCAACAGAACCATGGTCACCTAGGAGACAAGCTTTGGGGCATATATATAAAGGATGCTCTAGATTAACTTTAACCTCTGAGAGTATAGAGAGTATCTGTGCCTGATTATTTTGATGATGTTAATTGATGCAGGATGACCCATCTTACCTGTGGGAAGGACCATTCCCAGGGCAGGGATCCTGGTGTAGAAAATGAAGAAAGTGAGCTGAGTATTAGATTAGCATGCATGTTTTCTGCTTCCGGATTATGGGTACTATGTGACCAGTGCCCTCAAATTCCTGTAGCCATGATGCATTGAACCTATAACAGTGCGCCAAAATAAACCCTTTCTCTCTTGTTTCTCTTAGAGTACGTTGTGTGTGTGTGTGTGGGGGGGTTGTTTGTTTGTTTGTTTTGGTTTTGGTCTTTTTGAGACAGGGTCTCCCTGTAGCCCCAGCTGTTTTGGAACTCATTCTGTAGACCAGGCTGGCCTTGAACTCACAAAGATCCACCTGCCTCTGCCTCTGCCTCCTGAGTGCTAGGATTAAAGGCGGGCGCCATCATGCATGGCTTTTTTTTTTTTTTTTGGATTTTTGAGACAGGGTCTCCCTTTAGTCCCAGCTGGCTTGGAGCTCACTCTGTAGATCAGGCTGGCCTTGAACTCACAAAGATCCAACTGCCTCTGCCTCCTGAGTGCTGTGACTAAAGGTGTGTGCCACCGTGCCTGGCTTAGGGTACTTTATAACTGCAACAGAAAAGTAACAAAGACATCATATATTCCTAGCCCTTTTCTCTAGGCCCTAGGACAGGGCAAGCCAAGGCTGCTATTCCCCTAGGTCTCCAATCTACACCAGAGCCAGACCAGAGTTCTCCAGGGATACAGGCCAGCTGTGTGCTAACAACACAGAGCCCCCAATTCAGGCTGCTGTTGGACTCTGCCACCATCCTGGGCTTCTGGACAACCGTCCTCAGCTAGGCTCAACATGTGGACCCTCTCGGCAGAGTGTGATTCTCACCCTTCCCTATCAGGCACTCCCACACATAATAGTCGGTGTCAGAAATCCTGCTCCTTTATTATAAATATGCAAAGCCTGGGAGGCAGCAAGGCAAAGGGGATAAAACACCCAGGATTATTTATGAGACTCTGACTCCCACACTGGGGCTTTATTTGCTTAATGAATGGCTGGGGCCAGCCATCAGCCCAGGGATTTATTTGTCACTGGGAGCAGAAGACACCAGGATGTGGAGATGTAAAAATGACAAATTTTCCGACTCAGTCAAGGTGGTATTTCATTGCCACACTATCTGGTGGGAAAAAGAAGGTGAGGAGAATGAGAGGATGGCTCACATGCTAAATAGCCGATGTAGAGATGGGCTTCGAGTTGAACGATCAGCCATGTTGCAAACCTGCAAATGCAAATGCTGCTTTTCAGACTGAGGGCTGAGGGTGAGGAGTAAGGGCAATTATCAGTGGTTCTCAGGCTCTTTGGCACTCTCAACTTATGCAAGCACTCTAGGAGCTCCCATTCAGAAACTGTCCACCCAATAAACCACCATATGTCTAAACAGTAGAGACCAGGTCAAAGAAGAGGGCCGGGAACCCAGCCTCCTTTCAACAAGCCACTAGCTCTGTCACACTGAGCAAGTCACTTCTCTGTAGATCTGTTTGGCTAGTTGCAAAAGGATTTAATGAGTTTTATGAGCCTTATTTAAAGTTGAAGAATACTGGACTGATTACATGGCTCTGTGGACAGAGGCACACATGTGCAGACCTGAGTTCAGTCCTTGGATCCCATAAGGTGGCAGGAGAGAAGTGACTCCTAAGCCTTGTCCTCCTACCTGCAGTGCATGCTGTATCACCTGAGTGCGCGCACACACACACACACACGCATGCATGCACATACACACATATACATTGCCCATACACATGAACACATGCATGCACACTATGATGGTTTGAATGAGAGTGTCCCCCACAGGCTTTAGGTATTCAGACACTCCCCAGTTGGTGGCACTGTTCTGGGAGGTCTTAGAAGGTGTGGCCACGCTGGAGGAAGTACATCACTGGGGGTGGGCTTAGTGAGTTTAACAAGACTTGCAGTCTCCAATCTCTCTCTCTCTCTCTCTCTCTCTCTCTCTCTCTCTCTCTCGACTTCCTGTGCTCATTGCAAGATGTGAACCTCAGCTTCTGCTCCAGCACCAGCCACCATGCTTCCTACCACAATGGACTCTAATTCCCTGGAACCATCAATTGTAAGCTTAAATAAATCTTCCTTTATAATTCCCTTGGTCATGGTGGTTTTAATCACACAACAGAAAAGTGACTAATACAGTTGTTGGTACAGAGAGTGGGCTGTTGGCTGTGAAGAACCTGACCATGTGGATGCTTGGAGAAATGTGGAAGACTTTGGAACTTTGGGCTAGAAAAGCTTACTACTATAAGCAGAGCTTAACGGGCCATTCTAGTAGAAGCCTGGAAGAAAGCATTGCTGCAAAAAATGTAGTTCCAGAGGAAAATAAAGACTTGGGCAGCAACTGGGATATTTTGGCAAAGAGTCTGGCTGCAGTTTGCCCACAGCCCGACTGCTTGCCTGATGCTAAGTTGAAAAGCAATGGGCTGGGGCTGGAGAGATGGCCTAGCGGTTAAGAGCGCCGACCACTCTTGCAGAGGACCCGGGTTCGATCCCCAGCACCCACATGGCGGCTGAGAACTGTCTGTAACTCCAATTCCAGGAGAACTCCAGTTCCAGGGAATCTGACACCTCTTCTGACCTCCGCGGCACTGCACGACATGGGGGCACAGACCTACACGCAAAACAGTACATTCATACACATAAATAAATAAAATTAAAAAAAATTAAAAAAAAAAAAAAAGAAAAAAAAGCATGGGCTAATTTCTTTGGTGAAGAAATATTTCAAGGCAGCCTAATGTAGAAATGGTTGTGTGGCTATTTAATGGTGAACATTATACAGATTACAGTGAAAAAGAGCAAATGGGGCAGAAAGAAAATGCAGAATGTACAGTTTGGATTGGAAAAGTGCATAGGAAATTAAAGGTGGCCAAGGCATGTGAAGGAAAGCTCCCTTGATAAGGAATTAAGGAATTAAGGAGATGCCTAGCTATTTACAAGTAAACAATGGAAAAAGAAATTAAAAATGATTAAGGAGGGGTCTCGAATTTACAAGTAAACAACAGAAACAGTACCTTCAGGGCAAGACCACACCCAGCTAATCCTCCACTTTTGAAAGGAAAATACTGAAAGGGGTTTCTGCTCCAACAAGTCCAGGGCAGAGAAAAGTTGCAAATGTGGAAATAGGCCAAGGTCCATCCCAACTTGCTGCCAAACTTGGCAGTTTTATTCACATGTGCTGGCTTTAGAGGCATGAAAGACGAAGTGAGGGGTCATCACGTTCTTCCTCCATGGTTCAGAGAGCTGCAGAGGCCAGGCAGAGTGCACCATGGGTGTTCCCTGAATAAAGAAGGCCCTGATAGGCTATTGCGTGAAGCTGGTGAATGTGAAGCCTGGTTGGCAGCGGAGACCCCAAGAAGACATTCGATATGCCAGACTGTGAGATTTTGCCAAGGAGAGCTGCATACAGGGAGTGGTACCAGCCTAAGAAGAGATGTATTTGCAAGGACAGCTGGAGAGCTGAGCATTAAGCCCTTTGGAAGTCAAGTCCCAGAAGCTGCAACGTGAGCTACTGGACTTGGTGTTTGCCCTGCTGCTTTTCGGTCTTGTTTTTGTCCAGTATTTCCTCACTATGCCTCTATTCCCCCCTTTTGGAATGGGAATGTGTATTCAGTTCCACTGTACATTGGAAGTATGTAATTTGTCTTTTGATTTTACAGGAGCTTACAGTTAAGAGATTAGCCTGGGTCTCAGAAGAGACTTTGGACTGTAGACTTTTGAATGGCATTGAAACTGGTAAAGACTATGGGAACTTTTAAGGTTGGACTAAATGCATTTTGCATTTTATATGGTCATGAGCCTACTGGGGCCAGGGAGTGGAATGTGGTGGTTTGAATGAGAGTGTCCCCCCATAAGCTTTAAGTATTCAGACATTTCGTCCTCAGTTGGTGGCACTGTTCTGGGAAGTCTTAGAAGGTGTGGCCATGCTGGAGGAAGTATGTCACTGGGGGCGGGCTTAGTGAGTTTAACAAGACTTGCAGTCTCCCCTCTCTCTCTCTCTCTCTTGACTTCCTGTGCTCATTGGAGATGTGAACCTCAGCTTTCTGCTCCAGCCCTGGCTACCATGCCTCCCACCACAATGGACTCTAATTCCCTAGAACTGTCAATTGTAAGCTTAAATAAACTCTTCCTTTTATGAATTCCCTTGGTCATGGTGGTTTTATCACAGCAACAGAAAAGTGACTAATACACACACATACATGCAAACACATACACATACACATGGAAACATCCATATTTAGTGTTACAGGGATCACTCCTGCAGGTGATGGCACCTGTACCATGTCCACCATTCTCAGTTTCCCATATACTGTGCTCATCACAAGCATCTAAGCCTCTGGCCCTGTTGGACCCCTATTACATGGTGACATAGCAGTTCCGGTATCCTCTCTCAGGGTAGCCTTTTGCACAGAGACTGATAATTGTCTCCTTAAGTCCTTTTATATTTCCTCCATTTAGTAAAAGAATCTGAGGCTTTTGCTGGGTGTGAGCACCCAGCTAGTGATTGTTTCTCTCCCCACCCCCCCATCTTGTAGCCTGAAGGAACCAGTAGATAAGGGAAGGTATGTGAAAATTACATGTACAGGTAGAGACTTATTTCCCTCCACCCCCCTCTTCCTGGGCCAGGAACGGATGTGGTGTTTCCAGCCAGTCTCAATCATGTAGGCAAGAGAGGCAAAAAATCCCGGATGCTCTTGTGACCTCAGATCCAGAGCACTCCTCCTCCTGGGCTGTCTTGGGACCATTTAGAAACAAAAGTCTCAGCTTCTATCTTGGTTGAGCCATCATAATTTCTATATCTCTATTAGAGGAACTTTGCCTAATATCTTAACTATACATGCCACATGCCACTGTCCTTCAGAAATTGTGTAACCTCTGCTCACTGCAGCCAATTACCTTATCTCTAAGCTAGCACTGTGCACATGATACAAAATTATTTGTGGATTACCTTTGAGCATTCAAGACTCTGAGCTTGTGTGGAGGGGAGGGCTCCAGTCTTCTTTAGTCTGATATCCCTAGCTTCTAAAATAGTGTTTTCCATATAGTAGATACTTACAAGATCAAAGTTTAATGAATGAACCAATTTCCTATCAGATTACTCAGGATATCTCAAGAGTCTTCATGGCAGAAATGGATCAGGGACAATTTTTTTATGGGATAGCCAGACCATTTTAGTTTTTAGAACCACACAAGAGGAAGAAATGCAGGCTTTAGTACTTAATTCATTTGCTAGAAAAAAAAAAGCCAACAAGATTTGCAGGGCTTGATGCCATCCTAATTACCAGGATAAGAAATACAGGCCAACATGGGAATATTTGCCCCCCTCACTGCCTGAAAATTGGCCACTAAGCTGGGTAGCAAAACTAGACTGAAGAGAAAAATCCAAGAATTCCTATCATAAGCCATATTAGGTTAAGCAAAGAGATTGAGTGGAGGCACTTAGAGGCTTATGAAATTCTTCAAAAGGCTAATGGAACAAGTCAAGAAAGTCATTGCTAGTATTCAGGAAATCAAAACAGAAGAATAGTAGGAACAGAGGCCCCTACTACCTATAGCACAGCAGTAGGTGGCACTTTGGTTACCCTGGCAGGAAGGCACTAGGAACACTGGCAGAAATGTATGTCTGCCATCTGCTGAAGCCCATCAGCCTTTCCACCAAACTGCTAGAGCAACTACAGCTTCCTCTTCTACCTTCAAACTCTTGGACAAATGCTTCCTTCCAGTGCATTCTTTATCATGAGAGAAACTGCATAATGTTCACAGGTTCCCAGTCTCTGAAACAAAGGAGGCAGGCAAGGATAGAGCTGGCGCGGCAGGGTAACGGTCAGCACCTACTGGTCCCTCAGCCTGTCTCTGTCTTGAAATGCCCTCTTTTGTGTGTGCTTTGTATTCACAGACAGCTATAAATCTTGATATCCCTGCTCTCAGGCTGGAAAGCTGCACATGCTCAAGCTCCAGGAGAAAGGTTCAATGTACACACACCCATGCACACCCACACACCCACAGATGCACACACACATACACATGCACACATAATCTGCACAACTACAATTGTATTAATACTTTTTACAACATACAAAGCGAAGGGTTTCACTGTCTCATGTACAATTCTTCAATCCTAATATGAGAATGGACTTCCTGTAATGGAGATCACTCTGCTCAGAATTTCACACTGTAATGTAATGTTTAAATGACTATAATTCCTTTCTCAAAACTGTAGACATTCTGATTCCTGTTCTTCACTCTGATCACTTAAGAGGTGAGTCTCTGGATAGTCCTAGGAGTCTTGTCAGTGGATTCTAGTGTACAGGGGTAGAGGAGCAGCTCCTGTGACTTCTTGACCTTACACAGCCTCAAGTGGAAGTCTGGAAAGATGATAAGAGAAAGCACATGCATTGGATACACTATCACTCTGAGGCTACTGAGCCATCTTTTTCAACCTCTATTAGATGTGATCATGATGTCACAGCATAAGTAATGAGGAAATTATATCTAGGCTCGACAAAGTGATTAAAATCATATTTTCGATCCAGATCACCTCTGCCTTTGTCTGAATATTATTTGCTGATATGTCTTCTCATCTACAAAAGCCACCAGGAAGTCCCCCAACTTCGTTTACCATTTCTTCCCACCCTTAACTTACCAAGTTGAGAAAATCCAGTCCCCAAACTTCTACAGTTTCTTGGCACATGTTCTCAATATGAAGACCCAACCAAACAAGATCATAGAGAACAAAAGGCCAGCGACGACCCTTAGAGTTCTGGAAGGAGACAGGGCTTTGGGCACAGGACCCTGATCATGCTTCTCAGCTCCTAGAGGAGGATGGGCTTCTACCTCCATACTTCATCAGAGAAGCACAGTGCAGTCATACTGTTGTGTGACCTCGATATCCCAGGATCTGGTGTGCCCCTGCTAAGCCTATTTCAGACCTGTGGTCTGCTCCCTCCTCCTTCTCCAGAACACCTCGCAGATGCCATAGCAATCTGCAGAGAACAAGAGTTCAGTAGGAAGGAGGCATTTTTGTCCCGGATGTCCAGGAAAACATGGTGAGGTAGTGAAGGGAATACCCAGAGGCAGGCTTAGAGACTCTCTGGAGCAGAGCACCCATCAGGGGCTCAGAGTCAGAGTCTTAGCCTGCAAAAAAAGTGACTTTTCTTGGCAAGTAGTCTGTGCCCATGGTTCCTGGAGAAACTAGTGATGCTGCCTGGCTGAGGATTCACTCATTCAGGACATCTCCCTCTGCTGGGAATAAGAAGATGGGGTTGTAAGGAGAGCAAGAGAGCCACAAGGACCCTACCATGGGCTCCTAGCAAATTTCATTTCACTGAAAGCTGAAGGAAGCGGATGAAGCAGGCGGTTCAGGCTGGCTGAGCTCCACCTTTGCTGTTCTTACTCTTCTGGTGCCTTCCAAGGCGGAGCATATTAAGAAGCATCCTGGGGCTGTGAAACGACTGCAGCAGCCCAGAGGACCACGGGAGCAAGTGCACAACCCACTTGTGCAATCTTTTTTCCAGGGACTACTTCCCTCCCTTCTCAGCCGAAGAAGCTTCTCGTTTTAACGGCCGCGTCGTTGAGTGACCAGGTCCGTGCCCCACGTGAAGAACAGAAGACGTGTATTCGCCCTCGTGAGCCAGAGAGCCCTGCTCTTGGTTGCACTTTGCTCAATGCGAAGAAAATGCTGGCCTTTGCAGGTGAGAAAACAGAAAGCAGCATCTCCCAAACCTTAAGAGACTAGTAGATTTGTCAGCTCTCAAAACAGCCCTGAGCTGGGAGGGATACGGAACCATATCCAGCCCACGTTTTGGTGCCATACTGAGATCAGTGAGCATCCCAGGGTCAGGAAGTAGATGGGATGCACCCTGGCTAGTGCCACAGTGCTAATGGTACGAGAATAACATATCCACTATGAACTCTGCTGGCTTGAACTGTTCCTTCTCTAGATGCTCGGCTTGAGACACACACACAAAAAAAAGCTGTGAAATTTCGGGTACCTGATCTCTAAGCGTTTCCCTCCTGCTTCCCTGGATAGGAGCATGCATCCATCCATCGCAGGTGCCTCATCCTTGCAAAACCCAGAGCACCAGAAGCAAGGACAAGATTGGGTCACTCGTCCTCCCCAGAGGCTTCTTTCATGACCCCCAACAAGTTCATTTTTAAAATAAAGAACCATGAAATCTCAACAGAAGTCTCTCATACTGTCCCAGTCCTTTCTTGCAAACTTAGTTGTGTGATTTGAGTAGTCTAAATCGGGGCCTACTTTTTCCTACTCATGATTTTCCAAATAAATTCCTATAATGTTAGTTTCCCCTCCTTTGTTTTCTGAGTCAACTCCTGTCTACACAGGCACATCCTCATGCCCTCATGCACATCCTCATGCACAACCTCAAGCAAAGACTTGCTGCCTTTCTCAACCATAGCTCAAAGCTATGGTTGGTGACCTGCAATTCTATGAGGTCTGTCCTAAGCATGAGCCTCTGCCCCCAGCCATTGTGGTTCTCCATGGCCGAGCCCTTGGTCCCCAGCTTTGCCCCATCCCAGTTCTCTCCTCTCCCTAAGTTAGGCAGCAGTTGCCCAAATGTTAGCTCTGGCACAAACTTCTCTCCAGAATTCCCTCCCACACTTCCACCTGCCCACTTGAAATTTCCACTTGGATGTTCTCACTATTGGAAACTCTCATGGGAAACTGAACTCATTCCAGTAATGGCAAACAAACACTCTCATTTGTCAAGAGTTTAGACTTCACAACTGGCTTTTACACCTACTTTATACACATTATTCCATTTAAGTCACACCAAAATCCTGTGATGTAGGCCAGGCAAGCATTGCTATTTTCATTTCACAGGTGAGAGAACTAGGCTACTCCCTGAGGATCCAAACAGCCATCAACTCCTGTGCTGGCTCCCATTCCTCCTAATCCTCTTATTCTGGCCCTGACCTTCTGCTGTGACTATACTACTTACTCTGTCTCTACATGCCAAGGTTAGCTACTATGGTGGCTTCTACTTCAACTACTGATTTTATTTCTTAGCCATTTAATAAAGCCTCTAGATCACTGTCACCAACTAATTCCAGAGGGTAATTATTATTTCATGTTGTGACTCTTCAAGAAGAAAGTTTCAATGTCTCACACTTCAAAATGGAATACTGTTCAAAACCAGAGCCCTTCACAGAATGTCCTTTTATCACCCTTGTCAGCTTTATCTAACCGGCCCCTCTGAGCTCCATCTGCTATTCCAGCCACCAACTTTAGGTCTTTTTCTGGTCTTCTGATTAGTTATTTATTTCTCCATTTCATTAATTTCTGCTTTATTTCTATTCTTTTACTGTTTTAGTTGCTTTTTCTTTTAATTTCTTAAGGGGAAAATTCATATTATTGGCTTCAGGATTTCTTCTTCCTCTTCTTTTTTTTGGACAGGGTCTCATGGTATAGATCTGGCACTTATTTTTTTGACCAGACTGGTCTTGAACTCACTCACAGAGGTCTTCCTGCCTCTGCCTCCCAAGTGCTAAAATGAAAGTCATGACCCACCATTTTTTTTTAAATTAAGGCAGGAATAGGCATGTGTTTCTTGTTAAGCAATGCTTCGGCTGCATCCAGTAAGCTCTGGTATGTTGCTTTTTTTAATGAAAACATATATGTATGTATTAGACTAGCCAATAGGATAGACTCTGAGTAGTCTAACAATGCTTTCACAACAGTGGAGAGGATGAGAATCCATTAGTTACTCAGTCAATGAGGCCGAATGACTCACTGGAGTCCCAATCTGGTACTGGAGTCCCAATCTGGTACTGAAGGCATGAAGGATTCCTGAGGTCTGCTACTCTTCAGTCTAGAATCTGAAAAAGCTGGTTCACTGATATGTTGTCTTTTAAATTTTCATTCATCTCAAAATCTTTTCTAATTTTCTTTGGGGTATCTTCTTTTACTCATTAGTTATTTAGGAGTGCTGCTTAATTTTTAAATATTTGTGACTTTCTTAAATGTCTGCCATTGAATTCTAACTTTTAATTGTGGCTAGAGAACCTATTTTGCAGTATTTCAATTCTTTCACAATGTCATACATAGTTAGCTTCAGCTGTCAACTTCATGAAACTTAGAGTCTCTTGGGAAGAGGGACTCTCAACTGAGGACGTTCCTCCTTCAGACTGGCCTGTGGACATGTCTGTGGGACATTTCCTTGATTGCTAATTGATGTTGGAAGCCTCAGCCCACTCTGGAAGGTGCCATTCCTGGGTAGATGAGCCTGAAGCAAGCTTGTAAGCAGCATTCTTCCATGGCTTTGGTTTCAAGCTCCTGCCTTGAGTTCCTGCCTCAGTTTCCCTTGATGGTAGACTCTAACCTGCAAGCTAAAATAAACCCCTTCTTCCCCAAGTTGCTTTCCATTATGGCGTTCATAATAGAAACAGAAAGTAACTAATAATAGAAACAGAAAGTAACTAATAACTACATTTTTTTTATTAATTTTATTTATTTCTGTATGTGTATGAATGTACTGTCTGCATGCAAGTTTGTGCACCCGTGTCGTGCAACGCCACGGAGTTCAGAAGAGGGTCTCGGATTCCCCTGGAACTGGAGTTCTCCTGGAATTGGAGCTTCAGACGGTTCTCTGCCGCCATGTGGGTGCTGGGGATCGAACCCGGGTCCTCTGTAAGAGCGGTTCGTGCTCTTAACCGCTAGGCCCTACATTTATAAGGGCTATGTTATGGCCAAACGTGGTACCTTCTAATGAATAGTTCACAGACACTTGAGAAGAATGTATATCTGGCTCTTGCTGTATTGACTAGCCTATAGATGTCTATTAGGCGTACTTTATGGTGAGGCTCACATGTTCCCTTCCCTTACTCTTTGTTCCCATCCATTAATGAAAGTGGGGCATTGAAATTTTCATAGCTATATTGTTGATTTTTCTTTCGATTTTGTCGGCTTTTTCATTTAAAAACAAATATTTATTTTTCCCTCATTTTTACTAGTTCTTTGAGAATGTTATAAAATGTATTTTGATCATTTTCTCTACCCCCTACAACTCCTCCCAGGCCCACACTGCCCTCTTCCCTGCCCACCCAAAATTGGTGTCCTTACCCAGCCTGGTCTACAGAGTGAATTCCAGGCCAGCTGGGACTACAGGGAGACCTTGACTCAAAAAACACCGAAAAAAAAAATCAAATCCAATTTGTAATGCAAGGAAACAGTATTTTCCAGACATAAGAGGGCAAATGTACATATGAACTCGCGCTGATTTTAACAGTATGAAAAAGACATGCACGAGCTTGAGCCAGATGGAATCCTAGCACCAAGAAGGGAGGTGGCCACTATGTCAGCGCTAGCTGAGGAGCTATTAGCAATTGATATCAACTTGGGGAGGGAGAGTCAGTCTGCTTTATGTATGCTTTAAGTATGGTCCCAACAGCCCTAAACACAGTACACATGAGTACTACTAAATGGACTCTGCATTGTGTGTGTGTGTGTGTGTGTGTGTGTTTCAATGTATGTAAGTGTATGTAACAATGATAATCAAAGAAGAGGACAAGAAGTTGAGAGGGAGTGTGGGGACTGGGAAGAAGTTGAGAGGGACCACGAGGGATGGAGTCGTGCAAGGACGTTACTCATGGATGAAATTCTCAAAAGTAGAAATATTTTTAATGGAAAGAATAAATGATTTTTTTAAAGTGTGGCCTCCAATAGTTGACCATGTTCTAGGGAACAGCATACACCCAACATTATGTATAACAACATCTGTCAGTTTCGCTTCAAGTATTTTGAGTTCCAATTTTAGGTGTAGGTATGTTCATTCTTGTTTTCTTCCAAATAAACTGACCTGTTTTATCATTATAAAGTATTCTTATCTCTTGTGAAAGCTTTGTCTTAGTTTCTCTCTTTTACTGTGAATACACTTCTCCTTTGGTGACTCTGTGCCTGTTACATCTTTAATCATCCTTTTACCTCCAACCTTTTTATACTTTTGAACCTAAGAGGTGCCTATTATAGATAGCATATGATTAGATTTCATTTTTTTCTTTCTGTGGTATTGGGATTGACCATAGGGCCTCAAGATTTAGTTTTCAATACATTTGTCAATCTTTGCTTTGGGAAGGGGTGTATAATCTATTGTATAATCTATTTATACTTTACATAATAAGTGACAATAGGATTCATGTCTGCAGTTTTGCAATTTCATTTGTATCTTACATTCTTGTGCCTCAATTTCTCTGTAACTGTTTTCTTTTATGTTAAATGTTTTCTGTTGTATCATTCTTATTCCCTAGTCAGTTTTGTGAGTTATTTTCTTTGTAGTTTATCTAGAGAACACAAGTAACATACTAATTTGTAACAATCTAGTTTGGATAATGCCAACTTAATTTTAATAATATATAAAACCTTGCTGTAATATAACTCTGTTGCCTCTCTTTGCTTTGTATAGAGAACTGACATAAAACTACATCTTTTGCATTACCAGCTTATAATTATTGCTTTAGAGAATTGCCTCTTAAGACAGATAGGGAAAAATTGGAGCAAAAAAAGTTAAAATGAAAAACCCATTTATATTATCTTTACGTTATTTTATGTGGTTAACCTTTCTTTGTGCTCTTTATCTCTTCATGTGGATTGGAGTTACTGCTGAGTGTTTTTTTAGTTCAACTTGAAAAACTCACTTTCGTATTTCTTACAGGGAAGGTCTTAATTTTTTCCCCTCCATTTTGTTGATTTGAGAGTATTAAATTTCTCCATTTTTGAAGGGCAGGTTTTTTTTAAAGGAAGTTTATTATCTTTTAAATTAAAAAAATTTTATGTGTATGAGTGTATCGTCTGCATGTAGGTTGGTGCACCCGTGTCGTGCAATGCTTTGGAGGTCAGAAGAGGGCATCAGATTCCCTTGGAACTGGAGTTAAAGACGGTTCTTAGCCGCCATGTGGGTGCTGGGGATCAAACCTGGGTCCTCTGCAAGAGCAGTCGGTGCTCTTGACTGCTGAGCCATCTCTCCAGCACCTTGAAGGGCAGTTTTTAGTGAATATAAAATTTTCAGTTGGCAGTCTGGTTTAATATTTTGGATATGTCTGGGTGCAGCTTTCTGGATCCTGAGTTTCTGCTGGGAAGTCAGCTGTTATTCTAATGGAGAATCCCTTGTGTGTGTGAAAATCTCTTCTCTGTTGCTGTTTTTATGTTTCTTTTTAAAAAATATGTATATTTTTATTGAGTTTTGTGCACTTCTGTTGTTGTTTTTAAGATTATTTCTCTGTCTTTGTCTCTAGGTGCTGTTGACTATAATGAATCCAGGGATAGACATCTCTAAGTTTGTCTTATTTGGATCTTTTGAGTTTCATAGATATATTTTTCATAGATTGATTATTTTTCATAGATTGAATGAATACCTGGATATTATATCCTCAATTTTTCTGCCTCTTTCTCTCAGCCTGTCCTTCCCTCCTGGTTCTCACATTTACATGTTAATATGCTTTATGGTTTGTTCATTTTTTAGTTATTTTTATTTTTATTCTATTCTTGGAACCCATAATTTCAACTGAATTATTATCAAATTCATTTTCAAATCCATCTCGAAGGCATTTGAGCCCTCTAGTGAACGTATCATTTGGTTCTTATGCTTTCAATTCACGCATGTCTCTTTAGCTTTTAGAAAAGAAATTCTAGTTATTTATTGGCATTTTCTGACCAGCAGGACAATGTTCTCCTACTCTTATTCTTAGGCATGTTTTCCTTTGTTCTTTGAATATATTTGTAATAGCAGAGATTTACAGACTATCTTGTAAGCCCTGGGCTTCCTTACAGAGCCACAGACTCCATCTCCTCTTCTCTACACACAGGTCATACCTTCTCATGTTCTTGCATTTCTCATAACTTTTAGTTGAAAATTAGATGTTGGCTATTTCAAACATTTTGCTAGGGGTGTGTGTGTGTGTGTGTGTGTAGTGGTGTGGTATGGTGTGTATGTGTGTGTGTATTGTGTGTTGTTGTGTGTGGTGTTGTGTGTGTGGTTGCATTGTGTGTGTGCATGTGGTGCATGTGTCAGTGTGTGGTTGTGTGGTGCATGTGTGGTGTGTGCGTGTGGTGTGTGTGTGGTGGTGCATGTGTGGTGTCGTGGTGTGTCGTGTGTGGTGCATGTGTGGTGATGTGTGTGTGGGTGTGTGGTTGGTGTGTAGGTGTGGGTGCATTGTGAGTGTGTGCTGTGTTGCTATGTGTGGCTGCATTGTGTGGTTGCTGTTGGTGTGTTGGTGTGTTGGTGGCATGTCCCGTTGGTTGTGTGTGTGGTTGTGGTGGTGTGGTGGTGTGTGTGTGTGTAGTGTGTGGTGTGTGTTGTGTGGTCATTTGTGGTGTGCTGGCTGTGGTGTGCTGTGGTGCATGTAGTGGTTTGTGTGTGTTGTGGGTCAGTACGTGGTGCGTATGTGTGTGTGTTTGGGTGTGGTGTTGTAGTGTGTGTGTGGTGTGTGTGTATGTCTGATTAGTCAGGTGTGTGACATATTGTGCAGTGTGTGTATTGTGGGGTGGATGTGTGGTGCAGTGTGGTGTGTGCTGTGTGTGTGTGTGTGTGTGGTATGTGGATGTGTTGTGTGTGGTCGTGTGTGGTGTATCCGTGGCTGTGTGTGTGTGTGTGTGTGGTGTGGTCTGTGTGTGCGCTGTATGTTGTGGTGTGTGTTGTGGTGTATGTGTGGGTTGTGTGTGATGTTGCTGAGTGTGTGTGCATTGGTTGTGGTGTAGTGGTGCTATGTGGTGTGAGTGTGTCAGCTGGTGTGTGTGTGTGTGTGTGGTGTGTGGTGTGCTGTGGTGGTGTGTGTTGTATACATGTTTCCAGGACAAATTGTGTGCAGCCTGCATTTTGGAGTTTTCCCTGAAATACTGATGGAACATAGCTTCCACTAGATATTTCAAACCAGTAAGTTTCCTAGCCTTTGCTGAGAGGGTCTGTGTGAGTGCTGGCTGTGGCTTCAATACTCTGTTTACAATTCTGCCTTATTCTTTGCTTCTGCTTATGTAGAACCTCAGAATCCACCAGAAGTGAGTTATTAGGGCCTTCTCAAATTTCCCCGGGTATACAGCCAGTCCCGCAAGTGTGAGCTGGTTTCTAGAGTCTCTGAATATGCTAGGGTTTTGCAAAGTTCCAATGGACATCTCACTCTTCCAATTTTCCTCTAACACACCTTGGCTGGTTTCTTATTTGCCCCAGCTAGTATCACCACTCCATTGAGAAGTTATGCTAATCACACACCATTGATTGGCAAGTGCCATGGTGACACAGCTGCTTGCACTCATTGAACCTTGAGTTTGGTCAAATATGGACAAATCAAGAGTGCAGCATTTCTAGGGAGTTGCCAGACAAGTCATATAGTGACAACTCCATGGACCTCCAGCCCCATTCTGCCCCTTCTTCTGGCTGCTGTGTTGCTGATTTTCATAGTTCCTGTAGTTGTGAGGAGTTGTTTTTTAAGAATACTGCAACAGAGCAACTTTTAAACCCCACAAAGGCAATCCCCATTCAAGAGTACCATCAGGATTTGAACCCACTCTCCAGTTGAGTTATGTGTGTCTGTCACTGAGATTATAATCTTTGGCAGAAGTTTGTCTCACTCTTTCTTCTCCTTAGGCTTCACTATCAGCAACATTTGCCCTTGTTTATGAGTCTTATAATGGAACAGAAAAAGGAGTTGGTGGTTCAGGATTCTGTGTGCAGGCACATAAGCACACTTACCTTCCCAAGAGGGGGTCAAAAGGGCCAAGCTGCCCAAAGCAGAGATTTGAGTTTAATACTCTAAGAATTGTGTAGGCGATTGTTTCTTTCTTATCTACTTTATAAAACCTTACATGAGACATTTGTTTTAGAATCAACTAATGGAAAAAGTTTGCTTCCCTTGAAGAAATGAATTATTTTTTCCTTTTTGAGAGTTTCTAGGTGTTTTGAAAACACATCTCCCTTTTCTCAGGCTAACAGGAAGTTTGTGTCCAAGGGAGACTCTTAGCTACAACAGTTGTATTACTAATATTTGAGGCCCTTTCCTTCTGGGTCATCACTATTTGTACATACATTTTTCTCTGTGCAAATTCCTTATTTCTTTTTTATTTTATTTTCTGATAATTTCATATATGAGTATTATTCTTACATGATTTAAACCCCTCCCTCACCCCGTCCATCTCTTCCCTCATTCCTCTCTACATTCCGTCTCAGTTTTTTTAACTGTGGCAATTTTTTAAATATTTTATTGAAGTTTTGTACATTTCCTACATCACTTCTTAGTTCAATCTGGACTCGTTTCCTTCTCCGTGTCCCCCACCCCTCCTGAGTTCATGCAGTCTGCCATACATGTCCTGTATCCCCTTCTGAGTCTTTTCAAAGTTTTTCAAAGCACAGGATTAGTTTTTGGAGGAAGGACTCTACTGCTTCAGTCAGTTCCCTGTCCCAGTTCTTTCGCTGCTACTGTTCCCTCCAATCCATATTGCTTCAACATATGCATTTATATATGTCACACATATACTAAAATCATGGCGTCTGAAAATAAACTGTATGCTTTTTCCAAATCATATTTCGGGATTCACATTTTCCCCTTTTAATTTTCTATTACTCTAAAATATGCCTACATACCTTCCGCCCATATACCCAAATTATAAAGTCTGAAAATAAGTGGTCGGTTAATTCTAGAGCCTGTTAAGGGATTCACTTTCTAAAAGCACAGTTGCTTTTAGATAAAGGGAACTTAAACATTAACATTACTCAGTTTGCCTTACAAGTAGTATCCACAAATGAGGGATAACATTCATCATTTGTTTTTCTGGGACTGTTATATCACTTAGCATAATATCTTCTACTTCTATCCAATTACTTGCAAACTTCATGATGTCATCTTTCTTTTTTTATTTATTTTTTTATTAATTTTATTTATTTCTGTATGTGTATGAATGTACTGTCTGCATGCAAGTTTGTGCACCCGTGTCGTGCAATGCTGCGGAGGTCAGAAGAGGGTGTCGGATTCCCCTGGAACTGGAGTTCTCCTGGAATTGGAGTTTCAGACGGTTCTCGGTCGCCATAAAGCAATGTGGGGTGCTGGGATCAGAACCCGGGTCCTCTGCAAGGAGCGGTCAGCGCTCTTACCGCCTAGGCCATCTCTCCAGCCCGATGTCATCCTTTCCTTTACTGCCCTGTCATTTAGAACTCCATTGTGTAGATGGTACCACATTTTCTCTAATCCACTGTGCTGGTGAGGGGCACTTGGGTAGTTCCAGCCTCTTTGCTATCGGGGAAAAGAGCTGCAAAAAACATGGCTGTGTATTGTATCGCTGTGATAGGATGAGTTTTCTGGGGGTAACCCAGGAGTGATAGGACTGGGTCAGGTGGTAGGCTCATTTTTGAATCTTTTAAGGGTTTTCAACACTACTTTCCATAGTGGTTGCATGAGTTTACATCAGCAGTGGATGAGTGTTAGCAGTGGATGAGTGTTTCCACTTCCCCACAACCTCTCTAGGAATTTGGTATCATTTGTTTTCTATATCCTAGCTGGGTCTTATTTTGGAGTAAGATGGATATTCTTAAAGTGGTTTTAATTTGCCATTTCCTTAAATTATTAACAATTTTAATTACTTTTTTTTTTTTTTTTTTTTTTTTTTGTCTTTTCAAGACAGGGTCTCCCTGTAGCCCCAGCTGTCCTGGAACTCACTCTGTAGACCAGGCTGGCCTTGAACTCACAAAGATCCGCCTGCCTCTGCCTCCCAAGTGCTAGGATTAAAGGTGCGTGCCACCACGCCCAGCCAATTTTGAATACTTTTTAAGATGTTTCTCAGCCATCTTTACTTCCTCACTTGTGAAGTCTCTGTTCAGCTCTTTACTCCATCTTTTGAGTAAGTCATTTGTTTTCTTCTTTGTTTTTTGAGTAGTTTATATATTCTAGAAGTTAATGCTCTGTCAAATTATCATCAGTGAAGGTTTCCTCCCACTCTGTGGGTTTTTTTCTTCACTTCCCTATTGTTTCTTTTGCTGTACAGAAGCTTTTGAGTTGAATGAGGGCCCACTTGTCAATTGTTGACCTTATTTCCTACACAGCTGCTGACTGATTTAGAGTCTTTTCCTATGCCTATGTCTACTAGGATGCTGCCAACGTTTTCTTGAATCACCTTCAGAGTTTTGGGTTTCATGTTGAGGTCTTTGATCCATTTGGAGTTGATTTTTATACAGGGTGAGAGGGAGGAGTTTAATTTTATTCTTCTACAAGTTGTGATCCAGTTTTGCCAACACCATTTGCTGAAGATGCTGTCTTTCCTCCATTGCGTCTTCCTGGTCCCTTTGTTAAATATGAGGTGGCTGAAATTGTATGTGCTCAAGTTTGGATCTTCAATTTCTTTCCATTGGTCTACGGGTCTCTTTTTGTGCTAGTACCAGGCTGTTTTTATGACTATAGCCCTGTAATATAATTTCAAGTCTGGTATAGTGACCCCTACCCCCACCCCATATTGCTCTTTTTGCTCAGGGTTGCTTTGGCTATTCCAGGTCTTTTGTTTTTCCATATGAATTTAAGGATTTTTTTCCAAATCTGTGAAGAAACTCATGGAGATTTTAATTGGGATTGCATTGAACCTGTATATTAATTTGGGTAGAATGGACATTTTACTATATTGTTTTCCAATCCATGAGCATGGGAAGTCTTTCCATCTTTACTCTCCTTCTTCAGGGGTTAAAAAAAATTTTGTAGAAGTCTTTGGTGTCTTTAGTTAGGTTTGTGCTAGGTATTTTATTGTTTTTGAGGCTATTGTGAGTGGGAAGGTCTCTTTGTATTCCTTCTTCAGTTGCTTGTTGTTGGTGTAAAGAAAGGCTATTGATTTTTCTAGGTTAATTTTGTATCACACCACTTTACCGAAACTCTTCATCATTTCTAGAAGTTTTCTGGTGGAGTTTTTAGTATCCCTTAGGTAAACTATCATGTCATCTACAAAAAGGGCTAGCTCGACTCCTCTTTTCCAATTAGTACTCCTTTAATTTCCCTTTCTTGCCTTATTGCCCTAGCAAGTGTTTCAAACACTATATTGAGGGGAGTGGCAATAGTGGGCAGGCTTGCCAGGTTCCTGCCTTTAAGGGGAATGCTTCTAATTTTTCTCCATTTAGGATGATGTTGACTGTGGGTTTGTTGTATATGGTTTTTATTATGTTGAGGAATGTTCCCTTCAGTCCAGATGCTAGATTTTGTTGAAGGCTTTTTCTGCATCAATTGAGATGATCATGTGATTTTCATCTTTCAGTCCATTTATGTGTTTTATGATATTTATTGATTTACCTATGTTGAACTATCCCTGGGTTGGATGCACCCCATGCATCTCTAGTATGAATCTAACTTGGTCATGTTGGATGATTTTGATGTGGGTCTGTATGTGGTTTGCCAGTGTTTTGTTGACTATTTTTGTGTCTATGTTCATTAATGAGATGGACCTATGGTTTTCTTTTTTACTTGTATCTTTGCCTCGTTTTGATATTAAGGTGATGCTGACTTCATAGAAGGAATTTGGGAAATTTCCCTCTGTTTGTATCCTTCTGAAAAGTTTGAGTAGTAATGGTTGTAAGTCCTCTTTAAATGTCTTATAGAATTCTGCTGTGAAACCATCTAGGCCTGGGCTTTTTTTGGTTGGAAGGTTTTTATTACATTTTCAATTTCCTCAAATATTATGGGTCAGTTTAAGCTGTCAATCTCTTCTTGGTTAAGCTTTGTTGATTTCCAGGATTTCAGATATTCATTCATTTCTCTTAGGTTTTCAAATTTAGTAGATTATAGGTTTTTGAAGTACTTCCATATGATTGTCTGGATCTTTTCCTTGTCTATTGTGATGTTTCCCTTTTCATCATGAATTCTATTGATTTGGAATTCCTCTTTCTTTCTTTTGGTTAACTGGGCTTGAGGTCTATCTATCTTGTTTATCCTTTCAAAGAACCAACTTTTGGATTCATTGATTCTTTATATTGTTTTCTTTGTTTCTATTTCATTGATTTCTGCTCTGATTTTTGTTATTTCTTCCTGTCTGTTGAGTTTGGAGTTCATTTGTTGTTGTCTTTGTTGTCTCTCAAGTGTGTTTAGCTGTAGTGTTAGATCATTTGCTTGTGCCCTGTTTTTTTTTAAGAACCCAGGGCTATAAACTTCCCTCTTAGGACTGCTTATAAAATATCCCATAGGTTTTGTTGTGTTGTATTATCATTTTTGTTTAGTTCCAGAAATGCTTTTATTTCTTCCTTTATTTCTTCCTTAACCCATTCAGTGTTCAGGAGTGTGTTGTTTAGTCTCTATGTGCTCTTGTAGGCAGTAGGGATTATCCTGGTGTTGATATTGTAATATTGATATTACACTGTGCTCTGATAGAATGCATGAAATTATTTCAATCCTTTGGTATTTGTTGATTTTTTTTCTGTGTTCCAGTATGTGGTCAATTTTGGAGAATGTTCCATGGGGCACTGAGTAGAAAGTATATTCTCTGGTATTTGGGTGTAATATTCGGTAGATGTCTGTGAGGTCCATTTGGAGTAATGTATTGTTCAGTTCAGATGTCTCTTTGTTTATTCTTTTTCCAGTTGATCTATCCAAAGGGCTCAGTGGGGTATTGAAGTCTCCCACTATTAGTATGCTGAGCTTAATCTGTGCCTTAAGGTCTTGTGGGATTGTGTTTATTAAGTTTGGTGCACCAAAGTTTGGTGCATATATATTTATTACTGTGAAGTCTCCATGGTTAATTGTTCCTTTGATAAGGATGCAATGGCCCTCTTTGTCTTTTCTGATTACTTTTACTTTAAGGTCTATTTTGTCTGATATTAGAATGGAAAAAAAACTTGCTTTTTGGTACCATTTGCTTGGAATATCTTTTTCCATACTTTCACTTTAAGTTGGTTCCTGTCCTTGAGGGTGAGATGGGTTTCTCGTAAACAATGAAGCAGAGAACACATTGGCTCACGGAACACATGGACCAGTGTGGACCTCAAACTGAAGGGCCCTTCCTCAGCTTTGGGACTGATGGGATTCCTAAGGCCTTTGTGTAGCTCAGAGTGGGGAGAGGGAAGGACTCTCAAAAGACAGATTGAATTTCCTGCCAGCTCAGCAGGTAGGAGCTTGGCATCTTTTAAATTTAATTTAGAGAAATAAAAAATGTGACTTTTTTGCACCCTACTGCTATAGACTGAAATGCATATCCACCACATGGGATATAAATAAATGAATAAATAAACAGACCTGAGGCCAGAGTGCTGGGGATGCATTCCTAATTTGCTGTGCATCGACTGTCAGGGTCCTGCAGCCTTGAACATGTAAGGGCTAACAGAAAGCACATAGCACTCACATAATACACACCATGTGTGGGGGCCATTTGGGAATGAATGGAGAGGCAAAAAGGCCAGAGAGTTCCAGACTTTTACAAAGTTTATAGTTCAATGCAGCATGGGTCAGCAATAAAATATTAATTAAAAAAATAGCCGCCATACAGGCATCGGTTTGTTTTGATTAAGCACTTTGAACACACAATACAAGGCAAATAAATAAATAAATAAATAAATAAATAAATAAATAAATAAAGAGATCAGACAGCACCCAGTGGGGTGGAAGCACACAGGTTAGCTAGGAAGAGAGAGAAGAGATAATGATCCATCAGGGGAGGGACCCGGGCTACAAAAATGATTTGCATCAAGTGCTATAGAAGGAGAGGTCATTTCTCCATGAATAGAGACAAGGATTAAAAAAAGATGAGGTGGTCAGGCTGGCCTTTCAAAGACAGAAAGGATTTAAGCAGAATGAGGTCTTTTGAAGGACGCTGCAGGCTAGAGCTGATGAAGGTGTGGACACTCATCTGCTTGTGCTTAGCACTGCAGGGGCAGAGTAAATATTTCTTCATGGATGGCTCCCATGGTACATGATGATGAAGGAATAAATGGTGGCATGTATGCATGAGTTGGTCACAGAAAGGGTGGCCATACACACAGCATGAGAACTACATAGAAGGAATGCAAAGAGAACAGACCTTTAAGCGGTAAAGGGTCATGATGAGAAGGGTGCTCTTTGGCTTTGGCTTATATCCTTAAATGAGGAATGATGTTAGAGATGGATAAGGTAGATACAGAGAGGAGTTGGGAAATACATTGCTATAACCTGAGCACTGAACTGCTCACAGAAAGAAGGAGGCCCGTGCAAGAGAGATCATCACCGTGAAGAAATGAAGAACCAGCCGGGAAGAATGAGGGATGAAGAAATGTGAGGACTCACATCTAGGTGAAGAAGGAGTGCAGGATAAAGAGGATTTAGGAGAAAAATGATGAAGTCAGATGACAGTGCGCTGAGCCTAAGGTACCAGGGGCTGGTGAAATGTGGAGTAGATGCCGCAAGAACAGACATGTATTATTCAAGGGTGTGCTCACTGCTACACATTATGACTCAATGTTTCAAAACTGTGAAATTAGTGGAGGCCATAGTCATCTAACCCAAAGGATTCTTCACTTCACAAAAGCATTAATAATGGGGCACTTGAAATAGTTATCTCCCTTGGTGAATATAAAATAGTCTTTAATATTTTTTAAAAGGTGACTTACACCTCTCTTTTCAAAAACTCATCTACTGTGTTAAGTAAAGCATAGCTCTGTACGAATATGGAATGGACTGGGAGATCTGAGCCACGTAAAATTCCTCAGGGGAGATATCAGGAAAGAAGCGATGAATCTTAAAGGCAATAATGAAAGAGGGGTGAACTGTCGAAGAAAAAGATTGAGGTCTCAAAGCTGTAGGGGCCTGCAGTCTCTCTGAGATGGTACACTCCCATAGACTCCCCACTTCTCTTCTATCACAAAGATGGAACCAAGGTGGGGGTTGTTTCTACAGCATGCTCCACCCCAGTGGACACTATTTCCAGCTTCCTGGAGCTGCACACTCAAACCCCTCACTGAACTGAACCCTTTGCTCAAATCTCATGTTTTCCCTCTCATGCAATACACTGCTGGGACCCTCCCTCTGCCCTTTGTGATGTTTCTGCTCCCACATCTAGCTCTCATCTTTTTTTTACATAGAATTTACTTCCTTTCTGACTAACTTTATTGATTATGCTAAGTATGTATTGGCCATTTTACCCTGTCAAAGTCTAGTAGGGCTCTTTATTTTATTTTGTACCTGGTGTATAATAGTTGGTTAATAAATAATAAATATTATTAATAATGTAGGAATGAATGAATGAAAAACAAGGTTTGTAGACAAACAAGAAGGGAAAATCTACAACTCAACAACTCTGGTCAAAAGCATGGCAGCTAAATATAAAAGCAAGGAATTCAGTCTTGTAGAAGCTATAGTCTAGGTGTGGGGTTCAGACAACTATTTGGGACCCTCCATAGTACCAGGAAGAAATGGATCAGCTCCTTTTTTAGTAGGTACCCATAAATTATTTAATTCATCCAATGAATACATATTGTATTGTGCTTTAAATTGTATAAGACATCATACCACACTGGTCCCTCTCCACAGTCCAGAGAGATAAACCAGTACCATGAGAATCATACCACACTACAATAACAAAATATGGCATGATATATTTCTCAGCAAGAAAATAATCCACCATTCATTCATTTGTTGATGGTGCACTGAAATCACAGATATTAGAGTGATGTCAACAGTGATGGAATAGGCAGACAAAAATGGCCCTGTGAAGTCCATACAAGTACCTCCCTGTACCTTACACCTTGAAAGCCTGGCCCAGAAAGACACACTCACTGTGTTACTGTCAAGTTTGCTTACTGCCAACCTCATGTGCTATACTCTACAACACACCAAAGGACTGGCAACTTAATTTTATTGTAAGACCCTTTAATCACATAAAGATCAATTTTTTTCCAAGTGATTGTTTGTTCATGTAGCCATTAGTAAGCCTTTTAACAACACAAATTGTCAAGAAAAGATGGGCCTTTTGTCCTGACCCATCAGAGTCCCCAGAAATATTTGGAAGGCTTCAGCAGTAAAATAATAGACCACTCCATTGTGCTTGAAAACTCAACACACTGTGCTCTTAAAATAAACATGCTAGATAGTGCTTTCTTTTCTCTAAGAACCCAAGGTTCACATTCAAAGTAAGCAATATTTTCTTCTTGTGTGCCTGATTATTATCATTTACTGACAACAACATCCTCTTCATCGGGACATTGATTTATTAAGCATCCTTTTGTGCTTAGGATGTAATTCAGAGCAAGATAAACAGATGTGTATTTCAACACTTCACATAAACAATGCACAGACCAGAAACGATTCCTCTGTAGGTTACATACTGGCTAGGCTCCACCCTAAATGCATCTGGGTGGTCAGAAGCATGAGTGTCAGATCCATAGGGCACTGGAGCTCAACCTAAACATGTTCATAGGAAAGCACTATCTAGGGATGTATCTGAAAGGACATTACCAGCATAAGGTGCATGCCTGGATGGGACCCCTGAAGTATCTGACCAGCATGTAAGCTACAAAGCACTCAGGAAGATGAGGAAACTGGACCAAGTCCTGAACTTCAGAGTCTTAGCCCTGCCCTGAGGAGACTGTTTCTACACCCCAGCATCGAGGGGTCAGCTGAAATTACACAACAACTAAGGTCTCAAGGTGAATTCAAAAATGCTCAGTGAGGAAATGTAGACTTCAACCTTAACCTTCATACCCTGAGTTTCATAGCCAGGGACGTTTACAGCCCACTAACCAAAGAAAACTGTCTCCTTCAACTTCTTAGATAAAAAATAAAAGACGAATGGGGAGGAACTTCCATAATCCCGCTCCCATTTTGATAAGAAGCTTATAACCAGTCACCTTGACCCTGTTTCCTGTACTGATCTGTCATTTCAGAGCAAAATGTCCGTTTTATAGAAGGAACTACGGGAAACCTTCGGGAACACCTTTGCCTACCCTGAAGTTCCTGTTCTCCACCTGAACCTCTCTCTGTGCGATCATGCTGATGTCCTTGCTATGCTGTTAACTTTGTGGGAAAAGGCAGAGAATAACAGGGCAAGATGACTGTATTAAACCTCTGTTGAGCGAGTGAAGGTATGAGCAATTACAGGGCTAACTGATTTTCATGGATTATCTCATTTAATTCTCACAGGAGTCCAATGAGGTAGATGTCATGGTTGTCTTCATATCATGCATGAAAAAGAAAAAATGAATAGAACTTGTAATAATGTGTCCAGATACCAGAGATGTGGATGAAATCTAGGTAGGCTGGCCCAGCCCTTCACATACATACATCCAGGCACAAAATAATTCAAATGGCACAGTTGGATATGGAAATTTATGTCACATACCTAGATTTCAAGCAACACTTTTTAGAGTTTTTTTTTTCCATTTAAAAAATTGTTTGACAGTTTCATACATTTAAAAAAAACTGAGGTTTAGTCATGCTCACACTGCCCATTTCTCTCCTTCTCCCTCCCTCTCATCCTTGCACTCTTCTTTCCAACAAGTCTCCTCCTACTTTCACAGCTCATTTTCATGTGCGGCTCACCTATTTAATTAAAGTTACTTGCTAAAGCACAACTGGGGAGATTTTTAGGGGAGCGAGGGCAACTTGTATGTGGCTAAACCACTGGAGAAAATGTGGCTCTCTTCCCCAACAGCCTAGTCATTCGTCCCTTCCCTTTGAAGTGTTTATGGCCCAATCTTATGCAGTTCTTATGCAGATAACCACAACTGTAGTGAGGTCCCGAGTGCAAGGTCATGACTCGTCCAGAAGACATCGTTGGGTTGCACACGTCCCCATCCTCCATTCTTACGTTCTTCCTGCTCCCTTTCTGCATTGTTGCCTGAGCCTTGCAGGGAACTGAACGACACTTTGGCTGTTAGAATCAGGTCCTCATATGATCTGAATTGTATTTAGGTGACAGGTCTTACTTTCTACAACTGAAGACAAGGAGGGGTAAGATTACAGGCCTTCTTTAAGCCCCTCTCTCCCATCTGTCTTACCCACCGATATATGAACTAGCCTGAGCTAGTGGCCTTAAAGGAATTGGTTTTATAAGTAATTCATATCTATTGGCAAAATTTGACCTACGGGATATAAATTACTTGGATAGCCAGTATTTTTTTCTAAGAATCATTTTTCTCCATCTCCCTGTATCTCCCTTTACTGCCCAGCTCATTCATCAGTGTTACTCATTTCAAGTTCATGAGTCTGGCTTTAGCATTTTAAAGATAGTCTCATATCTGATGGGTTCTTTGGTCTTGGAAATGTTTTACAAGGGAGGCAAAGCAGGAATCAAAATTTCCTTTATAACCAGACAAGCTTCTGGAAGTTGAGCCTCTCATCCACCTTCAGATGTCACGAAGAGGTCTCTGTATCCTTGTGAGGGGCTCTACCTCACAGCACAGATCACACTCAGCCTGAAGGATTCTGAAGAACACAGCTGCCCAGTACCAGCCATTAGCAAGGCAGTAAGCTTTCCTCTCAGGGAAACAGCAGAAACTAATCCCCAAAGCAAGCTGACTGAAGGGCCAGAGTACCTCACTTTGCAGCTTTCCCCGGCTCCATCCCCAGCCAGTCCCCAATAAGGAAAGGAGGCAAAGTTTAGTATTCTAGTTTGCCTTGTTGCTATGATAAAACATTGACCAAAAACAACTTGGGGAGGAAAGGGTTTATTTAGCTTACATTTCCAAGTTACAGTCTAGCATTAGGGAAGTCAGAGCAAGAACATAAGGCAGGAATTGAAGCAGGGACCGTGGAGGAATACTTACTGGCTTGCTCCCCCTGGCTTGCTCATATGTATCCCAGGCCTACCAGCCCAGGATAGCACTACCCACAGTGGCCTGGTCCCTCCTACATCAATTAGCAATCAAGAAAAATCCCTCACAGACCTTCCTATAGGCCAGTCTGATGGAGGAAACTCCTTGATTGAGATTCCCTCTTCCCAGATAACTCCAGTCTGTCAAGTTGAGAAAAAAATAACTAGTACAGTAAATAATGAGCACTGGACATAAAAATCAACTAATTTCCTTAGGAAAATCAGTTATACTGCTGGAGAAAATCCTGATTAATTCCAAATCTGAGACCCCTTATCTTTCTCGATGCTCCCTTCCTAGTTCTAGTAAAGTAGGAAAACGGGGTGGGTTTCCTGGTACCCAGGATTCTCTCGTGTGGCTGTTCACTGGGTTTTCAGTACTCATCTTCAGAATCAGGTCTTCATATGGAGTCTGCCCTCTAAGCTCTGAAGTGTACTACAGGTGATGCATCTTACCTTCTACAACTAAACTGGGAAAGGGAAGGCCCCAAGGCCTGCTCGAGTTCTACTCCACCCCAATATCTGAACTAGTGGCTTTGAAGGAATTGTTTTTACAATAGGCGGACTAGTGTATCCAATCTGCTATATACCAGATCACTCAGGAGCATCTTTTCAAAGATGCAAATTCCTGGGTCATACCCAAGACACACTGAGCCATCAGCTCTGTGAGCAGGCCCTGTGCTCTGTTCATCCACTATCTCTGCAAATGAGCCACACTCTCTAAGAGATCTTAGACATGATAGAGTTAACTTCTTTCCCACAACCAGAAAAGGGATGATATACACAGCTGGAGCTGTGCTGCTGGTAGCACAGCTGGCTCAGCTACCTCCCTCTCTAGGTCCACTCTCAGTGCTAGTACCCAACACATTCTTGGTAGTGTTGGCTCACAGCCAAGCACCAGCCCTTTGGGGCTACGGCTTAACATCCATAATGGATGGATTCAGAGCATCTTAATCCAAAGCTATTGAGCATGTGAGATGTCTCCAAACTCCTGAGAGCCAGCTTCTATGTCTCTGGGAGAAAGAGCCTGCATGATATCCATGAGATCACTGGCCCCCCAGCCTAGAGGGAGAAGCAGAATCAGGGATAATTTTAACCCCCAAGGAGGACTCCTGCGGATCATACACCCAAGAAAGGGGGTGGAAGGCCCCCCATTTTGATATTTTTCATATTTTCTATTAGAAAGGAAACTGTTGGCTCTGTGGCTTTTGGCTAGAAAACATGAAAATGGCCAAATCAGTGTTTCTACCCAGACCTGGTAAGGGACATGGTATGAGGAAGCTAGGACTCTTCTTTGGTAGCTGACAGTACTAATAGTAACTGGATTTAAGATCTCACCTGGGGCTGGGGAGATGGCTCAGTGGTTAAAGCACTCATTTTGCAAATGTAATGACTGGAGTTTGGACCACCAGCACCCATGGAATGCTGGGTGGATGTGGTGGCCCAGCTATCGTTCCAGCCCTGGAAGGCAGAGACCGGATCCTCAGAGCAAGCTGCCAGTGAGATTAGACATAAGGCCAAAATCTGCGTTTGACTGAGAAACCCTGCCTCAATGAACAAGGTGAAAAAGCGATCACGGATGATTCCTGCCATCTACCTCAAATCCTCACACGCCATTCACATGTACACATGTGCGTGGACACCCATACACACATGTGCCCAGACATGTGCAAAATGCACATACACACACACACACAAACCCTGGAACAAAATAAAAATGAAATACCTATCCTGGAAGCCTAAGGTCAGGAGACCTTTCTTTGGATGCTGAGTAAATGGAGAAGTTCGATGGTGCCGGAGATACCCAGTTTCTACCCTCATGAAAGCTACTTTATTTGCCTTCCTGCAACATCTGCATCCTTTGATGGATTCTACTGTCCTTCCTCCATGGTAAGCTGACCAGACGGCACTGGCTCATCCCTTCTCCCTGGCTCGCTCTATCTGCTAGGAGCTCTACGATCTCTGAGTTGCTATTGCTTCTCCTCTTACCTCAGACCAGGACAAATCCTCCCCCAGGCCCCAGAGAAGCTCCCCGTGTTCTTGAGATCACTTTCCAGGATTCAGAGCTGTGCTACTGGCTGACCTCTCATTCCTTCCAGGGGCCCTGCACTAGTCAAATGCCCCCCCCCAACACATAGGCCCACCTTCCTTTCTTCCCTTCCCGCACTCACCCTCAAGCCCAGCCTGCCTCCCCTCATGAAGGAGGGAACAGACCAGGAGAAACTTCCCTTTTGATCCTTGCAAGTTCTTATAGTTCCCATAGGCATTTTTATCTAGCTGACTCTGTTCTCTTCATGGTAACACATCCGTACACTTGCTGGATTTGCAAGTCTTTCTTTGCAGCCCTTCTCTGCTCTGTGGTGTGGAGCTGTCCACATCAGGGTCATCCATCTTGGGCACCCTTCTAAGAGGCAGGGTCTGTGTCTATAGCACATTCTAAGATAGAGCATGATTAACGTGAAGGTGATTTATTGCTCAAGTTATATCCAGAGATGTGGCCTGCAAGGCTCCTTAGCAACCCCCAAGGTCCAGTCAAGGACCCCTGAAGCTCCCAGCAAGACTGGAACTGTCTGAGCGGTTGGACTCCTGGGTACCAACCGATAGCCTGGTGTGTGGTGGAACCACACGGGAAGGTCTACTTTCTCTGGTCCTGCTTCATAGAAAATATCAGAATTCATAGAATGGGGGGGAACGATGTAGAGAGTGTAAGGAGCTCAGTCTGGGAAAAGAGAGAGAGTCCAAGGGCAGGGCAGCAGGGACCACTCTGCTGCTCAGAGTGGCAGGAAAACAGCCAGGGCTGAAAGAAAGGCCCAAGCTGCAAACCCATGCGTGGATCCATAAAATCCATTTCTTCTTCATTTGGGATTCTGCTCAGCCCTTTCTGGATTCCCTTCTGATTTCACATTAAACTTTACTATGGTGCACAGCTTGTAAACGGCGTCAGAACCATTTATGGCAGCCTTTATATGCCTTGGTTTAAATAATAAACATTTTTATTTCACTTGTCTGCAAAATGAAGCTCTTGGGGGTGTGGAGTTTAGAAGGGTAAGGGATCAAGAAGGGAACAGACTCAGTGTGGATACAGCCGCAGGGAATAGCCAGGCCAAGGGGCGGAATTTTGAGAACAAAGTTTACAAGAGTTATGGGTCAAAATTAAGCAAGAATCCAACAAGGTCCCAGTGAGTTTGAGTTTGGGGCTTTGGTAGCCAAAGTCCTACCCTAACTAGGCACAGGCCCGCATCACAGCTCCTTAAAAGGAAATCATTCAAGCTCCCAGGCCTCTCACTAAACCTGAAGAGTCAGCAAGGAGCCACCTTGTTACTTTCCTTAACTAATGCCTTTCTATTTCCTGCAGAGTAAAAAACCTGATTCCATTAGATGTTGTAAAATATTTACCAAGCAGCCAAGGGGGCTGCTTTCTTTCCAGCAGCATGCTTTAGGAAAGAGAGCCGAAGGTTAGGCCATTGCACGAAGAAAAACCACCCTCCACAGGAGTTCGCAGTCAGTGAATATTCAACCGGAGACAGACTGGGGAGGGCAGGACGGAGAACTGAGGAACGACATGCGAAGGAGCAAGCGGCACACAGACAAGGCCTTCTAAAAAGCTTAGGGGCAACACACGCACCATGGGATCCTGCATGGAATCCCGGAGCAGCAAAAGGAATGTCACCAGGAAGTTAGCAAGATCCAAATGATGTCCGACCTTAAGAACAATCCCCCCGTGGAAGTTTCCACAAAAACATGGGATGATGGAAAAAACTGGATGAGGAGTACGTGGGAACTCTCTATATTTTGTTTAGCCCTTTTTCTGCAAATCTAACTTTCTCTTTTATAAACTAAGCCTTTGTTTTTGTTTTACCGCAGTAAATATATAGCCATCTTGAAGGGAAAGAATTCTCCACCATAGCTTGTGGGGTATAGGGGGAACCCACCATCCACAGGGCCCTTCCCTGCATGGACCTCATCCCAGAGGGACCCTACAAGACACTGGCAGAACATAACTAAAAAGGAAACACGCAAGAGTTAGCATGGGAAGTCATTTCTACAGAAATGTAAGTCAAGGGGTAGAACAGAGATGCTGTTACCTCTTAGTGAAACCACCTTGGGAAGAATCCCTGCATGGAGGCAATGGAAAGAGTGAGCTAGACCCCTGCTGCCTGCTCTCCCTCTGCAGATTCCTATCTCTGAACACATGTATGTGCACATGTCCTTTCTTGGCTTTCTTCTGATCCAAGGCAGCGGCCTGGTATCTCCATTGTCAGGGAGGAGTGGACCCGATGGGTACAGATGATGCTGTAAGAAGGTACAACAGTGAAATTTATGTACCAACTGGGCTGGGCTGTGGAGCACGGTTGTCTGGTCAGCCAGTCTAGATGTTTCTATGAAGATCTTTTTTAGACATGATTAACATTTTAGTCAGCAGACCCGGAGTCAAGAAGATTCCTTTCCACAATGTAGAGGTGCTTCATCCAATCACTTAAAAGCCTTTAGGGGGCTGGAGAGATGGCCTAGCAGTTAAGAGCACTGACTGCTCTTGCAGAGGACCTGGGTTTGAGTCCCAGCACCCACACGGTGGCTGAGAGCCATCTTTAGCTCCAGTTCCAGGGGCATCCAACCTCTTCTGACCTCCACAGCATTGCACGACATGGGTGCACCAACCTACATGCAGATAGTACATTCATACACATAAAAAAATAATAAATAAATAAAATTTAAAAAAAGATGTTTTAAAAAAAAAGCCTTTAGAACAAAAAGGTTCCTAGATGGAAGAAGCCTGCCCCGTGATTGCAACACAAAGAAGAGACCTTTTGTCAGGTGTAGTGGCGCAGAGAGCAGAACCTTGCCTGGAGCTTCAAGCCTGGCCCTGACTTACGGGGTTCACATTAGAGACTAGAGCACTAAGTCTGAACTACTGGCCTGCTGTGTAAACTTCAGACTCCTCATTTCACACAATTGCAGGAGCCCATGCCTTAAAATAAGCCAGTCTCCACAGCCTCTCATCCTGACCCTGTTTAATTGAAGAAGCCAAAATAATACAAGGGATGCTAAAGTCCCGAAAGGCACAGGCAGATGTACAAAGCCCCTTCTCCTTTGCTACTCTACTGACATCACCTCTGTGGGCTCAGAGACTGTGAGACCTTCCGCTGGTACAGCCACTCCTTCATCACTTGGTCGCCGAAATAAAGACTTCATATCGATTGTTTTAAGAGAATGTCTATCCCTGTGCTCAAAAGTGACAGTTATGTGACAAAGATTTCAGAAACAGCTTAGTGGACATTCCCTTCACTGTCTTTCATTTTCAACTCAAAAATAACAACACATCACTCAGCTTCCTGCCTCTTATCCCCAGACAGATGTATCCTGGGCTGACAGAATATCCTTGGTGACGAGAATGAATGTGCCACCTGCCAAGGAGAGATGCTTGCTATGTGCCGATGGATCCAGCGCCTCAGTTGTCCTGCTTACAGTTCCTCTATCATCAAGAAGAAGGGCAGCATTAGGAAGATGGGCCCCTGGACCCTAAGGTGACCCAGGAAGCCAGAGCCCCGAGTCACAGTCCTAACACCAAACCTAACCCTCAATCACTCATCTCGCTGTGCTACCGGAGCCTTGCCTCCACACTCTGCAAAGATCCTAAGAGAAATACTAGTGACCCTTCGCATGGGCAGATGGCACCGCAGGAGCCATATCCTGGAAGTCACTAGAAGACACCCTAGAGGTCAGACAGCAGGAGGAAGTTGGGAACTGTCCAGGACAGATGCTGCCCATACTTGGATGCCTTTTAAAGGAAGAGAAGAAAGAGATAGCAGCTTCCTCCCTCACTGAAAGCGTGGCTTCCGGGGAGACTTGCAGGCTCTTTCACTCAGTCAGAAGTGAAACTCAGTCAGGAAGGAAACCTCCTTCCCTCTGCAACAGCCGCACCATGCCAAGTTTCTGGCCACAACTCCACCACTGACCCAGAACAGACCTAATCCAGCAGGTGGAAGAGAAATACCAGCTTTCGCCAGCGTCAACTGCATTAGATAGGCAGGAGGCAGAAGCATTAGAAATCTGGGGCCTCTTTAGAAGCTTCTGTCTTAATTTGCCTTCAAATTACAGTTGCCAGATTTAGCAAATAAAAATACAGGACACTCGATTAAATTTGAATTTCAGATCAACTACAAACATTTCCTGCAATATTCAGGCCATGGAATAAAAATTCATTCATGGTTTCTCTGAAAATCAAATATAATGCAGTTCTAGATCCTCCAGGGCATCCCTGACACCTGGGAAATGAAGGAACATGTTGGAAATGATTTTATCCGGCTTCTCCTCACCTCTGCTCAGCTGGGCACCCTAGATGGAAGCACACATTCATCCCACATACAGTCCCAGGCTGAGGCAGGAGAGGTTCACCAGGGCCAGATCCACCCAGTCCACAGCTCGTGCTCCCTGGTGGCCCCCACTTGATTCCAGGCCTGTGTTTCCTTCTTCCTACATACCTATGCTTTGGGTCCATTCGGCACCTGTTTAAGGCTGGGAACCTGCTTGGTCAGGTTAATTTGTGATGGTTAATTTTCGTTGTCATCTGGACTGAATACAAATCACTGAGGAAATAGCCTTAAGTATGGTTGAGAGGGTATTTCCAAGAGAGGCTGAACTGAGGAGAGAAGGCCACCCTGAATTTGGGTAGCACCATCCCATGGCCTGGGGTCCCAGATGCAATAGAAAGGAAGAAAAGAGAAAAATGGAGTGAGCACTAGCATTCAGTTCTGCTCTATGGATGCGACCAGCTCCCTCATGGTCCTGCTGCCAGCCAGAGCTGCTCCCCTCCTACACCCTCCTGCCACCAGCCAGAGCTGCTCCCCTCCTACACCCTCCTGCCACCAGCCAGAGCTGCTCCCCTCCTACACCCTCCTGCCACCAGCCAGAGCTGCTCCCCTCCTACACCCTCCTGCCACCAGCCAGAGCTGCTCCCCTCCTACACCCTCCTGCCACCAGCCAGAGCTGCTCCCCTCCTACACCCTCCTGCCACCAGCCAGAGCTGCTCCCCTCCTACACCCTCCTGCCACCAGCCAGAGCTGCTCCCCTCCTACACCCTCCTGCCACCAGCCAGAGCTGCTCCCCTCCTACACCCTCCTGCCACCAGCCAGAGCTGCTCCCCTCCTACACCCTCCTGCCACCAGCCAGAGCTGCTCCCCTCCTACACCCTCCTGCCACCAGCCAGAGCTGCTCCCCTCCTACACCCTCCTGCCACCAGCCAGAGCTGCTCCCCTCCTACACCCTCCTGCCACCAGCCAGAGCTGCTCCCCTCCTACACCCTCCTGCCACCAGCCAGAGCTGCTCCCCTCCTACACCCTCCTGCCACCAGCCAGAGCTGCTCCCCTCCTACACCCTCCTGCCACCAGCCAGAGCTGCTCCCCTCCTACACCCTCCTGCCACCAGCCAGAGCTGCTCCCCTCCTACACCCTCCTGCCACCAGCCAGAGCTGCTCCCCTCCTACACCCTCCTGCCACCAGCCAGAGCTGCTCCCCTCCTACACCCTCCTGCCACCAGCCAGAGCTGCTCCCCTCCTACACCCTCCTGCCACCAGCCAGAGCTGCTCCCCTCCTACACCCTCCTGCCACCAGCCAGAGCTGCTCCCCTCCTACACCCTCCTGCCACCAGCCAGAGCTGCTCCCCTCCTACACCCTCCTGCCACCAGCCAGAGCTGCTCCCCTCCTACACCCTCCTGCCACCAGCCAGAGCTGCTCCCCTCCTACACCCTCCTGCCACCAGCCAGAGCTGCTCCCCTCCTACACCCTCCTGCCACCAGCCAGAGCTGCTCCCCTCCTACACCCTCCTGCCACCAGCCAGAGCTGCTCCCCTCCTACACCCTCCTGCCACCAGCCAGAGCTGCTCCCCTCCTACACCCTCCTGCCACCAGCCAGAGCTGCTCCCCTCCTACACCCTCCTGCCACCAGCCAGAGCTGCTCCCCTCCTACACCCTCCTGCCACCAGCCAGAGCTGCTCCCCTCCTACACCCTCCTGCCACCAGCCAGAGCTGCTCCCCTCCTACACCCTCCTGCCACCAGCCAGAGCTGCTCCCCTCCTACACCCTCCTGCCACCAGCCAGAGCTGCTCCCCTCCTACACCCTCCTGCCACCAGCCAGAGCTGCTCCCCTCCTACACCCTCCTGCCACCAGCCAGAGCTGCTCCCCTCCTACACCCTCCTGCCACCAGCCAGAGCTGCTCCCCTCCTACACCCTCCTGCCACCAGCCAGAGCTGCTCCCCTCCTACACCCTCCTGCCACCAGCCAGAGCTGCTCCCCTCCTACACCCTCCTGCCACCAGCCAGAGCTGCTCCCCTCCTACACCCTCCTGCCACCAGCCAGAGCTGCTCCCCTCCTACACCCTCCTGCCACCAGCCAGAGCTGCTCCCCTCCTACACCCTCCTGCCACCAGCCAGAGCTGCTCCCCTCCTACACCCTCCTGCCACCAGCCAGAGCTGCTCCCCTCCTACACCCTCCTGCCACCAGCCAGAGCTGCTCCCCTCCTACACCCTCCTGCCACCAGCCAGAGCTGCTCCCCTCCTACACCCTCCTGCCACCAGCCAGAGCTGCTCCCCTCCTACACCCTCCTGCCACCAGCCAGAGCTGCTCCCCTCCTACACCCTCCTGCCACCAGCCAGAGCTGCTCCCCTCCTACACCCTCCTGCCACCAGCCAGAGCTGCTCCCCTCCTACACCCTCCTGCCACCAGCCAGAGCTGCTCCCCTCCTACACCCTCCTGCCACCAGCCAGAGCTGCTCCCCTCCTACACCCTCCTGCCACCAGCCAGAGCTGCTCCCCTCCTACACCCTCCTGCCACCAGCCAGAGCTGCTCCCCTCCTACACCCTCCTGCCACCAGCCAGAGCTGCTCCCCTCCTACACCCTCCTGCCACCAGCCAGAGCTGCTCCCCTCCTACACCCTCCTGCCACCAGCCAGAGCTGCTCCCCTCCTACACCCTCCTGCCACCAGCCAGAGCTGCTCCCCTCCTACACCCTCCTGCCACCAGCCAGAGCTGCTCCCCTCCTACACCCTCCTGCCACCAGCCAGAGCTGCTCCCCTCCTACACCCTCCTGCCACCAGCCAGAGCTGCTCCCCTCCTACACCCTCCTGCCACCAGCCAGAGCTGCTCCCCTCCTACACCCTCCTGCCACCAGCCAGAGCTGCTCCCCTCCTACACCCTCCTGCCACCAGCCAGAGCTGCTCCCCTCCTACACCCTCCTGCCACCAGCCAGAGCTGCTCCCCTCCTACACCCTCCTGCCACCAGCCAGAGCTGCTCCCCTCCTACACCCTCCTGCCACCAGCCAGAGCTGCTCCCCTCCTACACCCTCCTGCCACCAGCCAGAGCTGCTCCCCTCCTACACCCTCCTGCCACCAGCCAGAGCTGCTCCCCTCCTACACCCTCCTGCCACCAGCCAGAGCTGCTCCCCTCCTACACCCTCCTGCCACCAGCCAGAGCTGCTCCCCTCCTACACCCTCCTGCCACCAGCCAGAGCTGCTCCCCTCCTACACCCTCCTGCCACCAGCCAGAGCTGCTCCCCTCCTACACCCTCCTGCCACCAGCCAGAGCTGCTCCCCTCCTACACCCTCCTGCCACCAGCCAGAGCTGCTCCCCTCCTACACCCTCCTGCCACCAGCCAGAGCTGCTCCCCTCCTACACCCTCCTGCCACCAGCCAGAGCTGCTCCCCTCCTACACCCTCCTGCCACCAGCCAGAGCTGCTCCCCTCCTACACCCTCCTGCCACCAGCCAGAGCTGCTCCCCTCCTACACCCTCCTGCCACCAGCCAGAGCTGCTCCCCTCCTACACCCTCCTGCCACCAGCCAGAGCTGCTCCCCTCCTACACCCTCCTGCCACCAGCCAGAGCTGCTCCCCTCCTACACCCTCCTGCCACCAGCCAGAGCTGCTCCCCTCCTACACCCTCCTGCCACCAGCCAGAGCTGCTCCCCTCCTACACCCTCCTGCCACCAGCCAGAGCTGCTCCCCTCCTACACCCTCCTGCCACCAGCCAGAGCTGCTCCCCTCCTACACCCTCCTGCCACCAGCCAGAGCTGCTCCCCTCCTACACCCTCCTGCCACCAGCCAGAGCTGCTCCCCTCCTACACCCTCCTGCCACCAGCCAGAGCTGCTCCCCTCCTACACCCTCCTGCCACCAGCCAGAGCTGCTCCCCTCCTACACCCTCCTGCCACCAGCCAGAGCTGCTCCCCTCCTACACCCTCCTGCCACCAGCCAGAGCTGCTCCCCTCCTACACCCTCCTGCCACCAGCCAGAGCTGCTCCCCTCCTACACCCTCCTGCCACCAGCCAGAGCTGCTCCCCTCCTACACCCTCCTGCCACCAGCCAGAGCTGCTCCCCTCCTACACCCTCCTGCCACCAGCCAGAGCTGCTCCCCTCCTACACCCTCCTGCCACCAGCCAGAGCTGCTCCCCTCCTACACCCTCCTGCCACCAGCCAGAGCTGCTCCCCTCCTACACCCTCCTGCCACCAGCCAGAGCTGCTCCCCTCCTACACCCTCCTGCCACCAGCCAGAGCTGCTCCCCTCCTACACCCTCCTGCCACCAGCCAGAGCTGCTCCCCTCCTACACCCTCCTGCCACCAGCCAGAGCTGCTCCCCTCCTACACCCTCCTGCCACCAGCCAGAGCTGCTCCCCTCCTACACCCTCCTGCCACCAGCCAGAGCTGCTCCCCTCCTACACCCTCCTGCCACCAGCCAGAGCTGCTCCCCTCCTACACCCTCCTGCCACCAGCCAGAGCTGCTCCCCTCCTACACCCTCCTGCCACCAGCCAGAGCTGCTCCCCTCCTACACCCTCCTGCCACCAGCCAGAGCTGCTCCCCTCCTACACCCTCCTGCCACCAGCCAGAGCTGCTCCCCTCCTACACCCTCCTGCCACCAGCCAGAGCTGCTCCCCTCCTACACCCTCCTGCCACCAGCCAGAGCTGCTCCCCTCCTACACCCTCCTGCCACCAGCCAGAGCTGCTCCCCTCCTACACCCTCCTGCCACCAGCCAGAGCTGCTCCCCTCCTACACCCTCCTGCCACCAGCCAGAGCTGCTCCCCTCCTACACCCTCCTGCCACCAGCCAGAGCTGCTCCCCTCCTACACCCTCCTGCCACCTAGAGCTGCTCCCCTCCTACACCCTCCTGCCCACCTAGAGCTGCTCCCCTCCTACACCCTCCTGCCACCTGGAGCTGCTCCCCTCCTACACCCTCCTGCCCACCTAGAGCTGCTCTCCCTCCTACACCCTCCTGCTCACCTACAGCTGCTCCCCTCCTACACCCTCCTGCCCCTACCCACCTAGAGCTGCTCCCCTCCTACACCCTCCTGCCCACCTACAGCTGCTCCCCTCCTACACCCTCCTGCCCACCTAGCAGCTGCTCCCCTCCTACACCCTCCTGCCCACCTACAGCTGCTCCCCTCCTACACCCTCCTGCCCACCTACAGCTGCTCCCCTCCTACACCCTCCTGCCCACCTAGAGCTGCTCCCTCCTACACCCTCCTGCCCACCTAAAGCTGCTCCCCTCCTACACCCTCCTGCCCACCTAGAGCTGCTCTCCCTCCTACACCCTCCTGCCACCTGGAGCTGCTCCCCTCCTACACCCTCCTGCCCACCTAGAGCTGCTCTCCCTCCTACACCCTCCTGCCCACCTAGAGCTGCTCCCCTCCTACGCCCTCCTGCCACCAGCCAGAGCTGCCCCCTCCTACACCCTCCTCCCTGCCTCAGACCTCTCAGCTGCTCCCCTCCTAGCTCCTTGCCACCTAGAGACTGCTCCCCTCCACACCTCCTGCCCACCTAAGCTGCCCCCCCTCCTACACCCTCCCGCCTCACCTACACAAAGCTCACCCCCCACCTAGAGCTCTACTCCTCCCCTCCTGCACCACCTACTGCTGCTCCCCTCCTACACCTCTCCTGCCCCACCTACAGTCTGCTCCCCCTCCTACACCCTCCTGCCACCACTAGTACTGCTCCTCACTCCTACACTCCCACTAGCTGTCCACCTTAAGCCAACCGTCCCCCCTCCTACACCCTCCTGCCCACCTAGAGCTGCTCCCCTTCCTACACCCTCCTGCCACCTGGATGCTGCTCCCCTCCTACACCTTCCTGCCCACCTAGAGCTGCTCCCCCTCCTCCACCCTCCTGCCACCTGAGCTGCTCCCCTCCTACACCCTCCTGCCCACCTAGAGCTGCTCCCTTCCTACACCCTCCTGCCACCTGAGCTGCTCCCCTCCTACACCTTCCTGCCCACCTAGAGCTGCTCCCTCCTACACCCTCCTGCCACCTGGCAGAGCTGCTCCCCTCCTACCCCTCCTGCCCACCTAGAGCTGCTCCCCTCCTACGCCCTCCTGCCACCTAGAGCTGCTCCCCTCCTACACCCTCCTGCCCACCTAGAGCTGCTCCCCTCCTACACCCTCCTGCCCACCTAGAGCTGCTCCCCTCCTACACCCTCCTGCCCACCTAGAGCTGCTCTCCCTCCTACACCCTCCTGCTCACCTAGAGCTGCTCCCCTCTCCTACGCCCTCCTGCCCACCTATGAGCTGCTCCCACTTGCCTAGAGCTACACCTCCTGCCCACTAGAGTGCTTCCTGCTCCACCCTCTCCATCACACCTCCTGCCATGAGTACTTACGTCCTGTCCTAAATTGTGGTTCAGAAAGAACCCTTCCTTCCTTAAGTTGCTTTTTAAAAACATTATTTTGTATTTCATTTGTATGAATTTTTGCTTCCACATATCTAAGTGCACCATGTGTGTGCATCGACTACAGAAGCCAAAAGAGAGCACTGAATCCCCTCAAACTAGCATTACGGGTGGTTGTTAGCCACCATGCGGGTGCTGGGAACCATCGTTCCAGCCCTCTTAAGTTGTTTTTGTCGGATATTTTGTCACAGCATGAGAAAAGTAACTATTAGAGATTTATTTTTTGTGCGTCCTTGGGTCCACTCCTGACACCCCGGAACAACTGTGAGGGACTCTTACTGTTGGGGTAGTTGGTCACTTCCTGCCATGTAGCTGAAGACAAAGCCAACTTCTGAACCCCGTCCCTGATGCAGGTGTGATTCCCCCACTAGCACTGCAGTTGGAGGAGCTCTCCACCCAGCACAGTACGCTCTCCTTCAACCTGTCTTTCCCAACTGCCTTGGTCTCCCCTCCTGACCTCCTATTGCCAAAAGATAGATGTTAGGCAAATGCCATTCCTCAGAAAGACCCAGCCTTCAATTAAAGCTCACAGAAGCACCACTGGGGACTGCGCCACACTATGAATCCTAATGTTCTCTTGAGGCATCTGATCCATTTGTGGCCTAAATCCAGGGCTGTCTCAGCACCACTAAGAAGCAGTGCTCTGCGTCCATTACCAGCCTTCCCTGCAGGTGTTGGTGCTTTCCAGTAGCTCAGATCCGAAGGCACTTACACTGCAGACTGGTCTGGCTTCTTTGCTATCTCAGCTGGGACCCATGCTTGCTAGCAAGAGAGCTACCCCAGCATTAATATTTTATTGAGGCTAAATGTTTTCTTCTCATGCAAGTTTTTAGGCCACAGCATTAAGGGATGAGCAACTCTGATCAAGGTTGGCAAGTCTGCTCCTGACTTCTCTCACCAGTTCTTATTCTTCTTTAAGCCCCGCCTTTGGGGAGAACCTCTTACCACAATGTAGTTACATAAAGCCCAAGGAAAGTGATCATTCACCCAGTTCATCCACCCACTCACGGGACTGACTGCCAGGTATGGCTCAGTGTGGCCCGGTGTGTGCCAGGCCTTGCATTAGGCTCTGGGGCTCTGAGAGCCAGTCAGTGAACTTCCCTGCAAGGAGGCACTTTATTTAGTGAGAGGGAGAACTCAACAGTCCCTATCAAGAAAATGTGACAATATTTTGATCACCTGAAGTGAACTACCTGCTTAAGAGCTAGATTGCTTCTTAAAAAAAATGGTTTTATATGGCCATTCTGTCAATGTGACCAAAGATAATCTTAGTGTGGCTGGCCCCTTCTTGTTATTTAATACCAACTTAAATGTCCTCTCCTCTGAGAAGCTTTCCCAGTGGCTTGATCTGATGTGGCCCTGTCACTCTCCGTCTTATCATCCCATCTTATTGCTCTTATGGCATTTATTGGTGCCTAGCCTTTCCTTGTTTTGTTCATCCGTCCTCTGCTTAGACAAGATTGTGTGAATCATTTAATGCCACGCTCCTAGCACCCAGCACAGGGACCACTCCATCCAAGTTGGCTGCACAAATGAATGAACGAACAGAAAGATCAAGGCTGTGGCTCCCACCCTCCTGGGGCCCTCGAATGTCATCTGAGAGCAATGCAAGCTTTGTTCAATATATTCTCCATCCTAACTCACTTCAATTGTTTGCTAACCCTGGATAAAGCCCATAGGAGAAATGAAATGCCACATCAGTTTGCCTTGGCCTGGAATGATATCAATGCGGTATTAATGACCCTCATGCTAATCAGAAACTCCAATTAGTAAACAAATCTGAGTTATTAAAAGTAGACAAGTGAAAACACCATGACATCAGAGCCATTTATTTGGTGGAAAACAACGTGCAAGGCCGGAGGCCACAGACTCAAGTACAAAGCATGACGGGTCCTCCTGGTGCTGTACACACTGGGGATGGCTTCCTATCTCCTGACTGAGGCTTGAGCCCACCCCCCCACCCCCAAATGCTCCCAGGCCACAAGAAGAAGCTTGAGTGGAGTTTGAGCCACCAAATTGTCTGAGCAGTAGGGAACGAGGGTGGGCCATGAAAATAATGCTCATAAAAGGCTCTGGAAAACAAGTCATTTCAATGAAAGCTGAAATTATTATTCATGGCACAGATACCATGCTTCTTTGGGCTTGCTGTGTTCACACAGATCAGGCTTCTAACACCAGCAATCTTCAGAAAGGCTAATGAAAATTTGGAAAGTGTAAACCCATCAGTGAGGTGCCAGCACACTGCTTTTCACTTATTCTAAAGACTTTAAAAGATGCCAATGACATGAACATTTATCCCTTTGGAAGCTCTGACCTTTGGACAGCCTGAATTCAAGGTGCCATTATAAAACCCCAGTTTTGTCTCTTCACTTGATCAAAGGATTGGCCTTGGCAATGCACAATCTCGGAGTCAAAACGGAGCAGCCCAGGCTAGCTGAGACTGCAGCTGCCAGGCTGAAGGTGCTATTAGGCCATTATCTGATCTCTGAGCCCCGACATGTCCCTGCAACTGAGTGTCTGAGCCTCTGATCCACGCAGAGCACTGAGGCCTCCTGTAATGACCTGAGAGCTTTGGACAGGCTAGATGCAAAAGGGGAAAGGCTCCCTGCCAGCTCTCCCTGGGCATGGAGCCCTGGAGTGACCACCTGGGCAGGATCTGTTACTGTTCCTGCCTTCCAGAGAAGCGGGGGAAAGGCCCTGCTCATATCACAGGCTGCTGTATTTCTCTGATGGAAAACAGCCCAGACAGAGAAGGCAGCAATAGCCATTGCCCAGCCTGTCCCCGTAACCTCTATTTCTACTGGCCAGGCATGAGAAGAGCCCTGGACAGTGCTGCGTGCTGCTTTCCCTTGCCTGTTTCCTTTCAATCTAACCAGTGTAGCTTGTTTTAGAAATTAGATGAGCTGTTGAAAATTCAATTAAAATTCTGAACGTGGGGTCAAATTAAAACCCTCAGGGACATGGGCAATCTTTTCAATGTGTACCAAATCACCTAAGAAGCTCAGAGCACATTCAGATCCCCAGGCCCCCAGCCTCAAATTCTGATTCTGCAGGGCCGAGCATGGAGTAATGGGACTCTATGGGCTCAGCAAGCTTCCCATGTGACTGTGAGAGAAGCTCATCTCAAGGGACCAGGGAGCTGAAGGCTGTGGTTTATCTGTGTCCACTGAGGAGCCCAGGCTTAGAGCTCTAGCTCTCATTTCTCAGGACATTTGTGTCAGAAGTGTGATCTCGAGAAAGGATCCTGAGATGGCAGGCCAGCATGCATGTGGGGGGTCTGAAGCCATCCAGCCAGTTCTGAGCCTTTGTGTGTGTGTGTGTGTGTGTGTGCGCGTGCACGCATGCGTGCGTGTGTGTGTGTGTGTGTGTGTGGTGTGATATGTATGTGTATGTATGATATATGTGGTGTGTGAAGTGGGTGGTATGTGTGGTGTGTCTGTTATATGTGGTGTGTGTTATGTGTACGTGGTATGTGTGGTGTGTGGTTTCGGGGTGGCATGTTTAATGTGTGTGGTGTGTGTTAATGTGTGTATATGGTATGTGATATATGGTATATGTGTGGTCTGCAGTATGTATGTTGTATGTGTGGAGTGTGTGTTGTGTGTGGTATGTGGTGTGTTTGTGAGGTATGCTGTGTATGTATGTATACATGCATGTGTACATTATGTACAGTAAGTAGCCTATGCTTTCCTTCTCGGAACAATGCTTCTAAATGCATATAATAAAATGCTCATTGCTACAAAGGAAAATCACAATATCAAAACCATTTTTCAAAATATTTTTAAAACACATGATAATACAAACTGCCATCTAAATGTCTACCTTTATACCCATGGTGCTGCTGTCATCCCTCGGAGTTATGATTCTCAGTATTAATCACCATCTACTGCAAAAAGAAGCAGAGAAACTGCTTCATTGTGCAGTAGATGGCAGTTGATAAGGAGATTCCTAAGTGGTCAAAGTACAGAGAATGAATGACTGTGGTGTGCTCAGCCCGAAATGGGACATCTTAATCACTCCCCACCCTTCCAACACTTAGGAACTATTGAGGAAGGGGGTCAGAAAGATCATGAGAGGCAGAGGTCAGGGGGGACTGCTGCAAAACGGTGTCTTCTGAGCAAGCAGGGCTGTTGTACTCAGGACCACACAGCCCCTAAGGTTGCCCACCAGAGATGGAGCCAGCCAACATCCCAGCACAGATACGGGAGAGCTCAGAGAAGCCGCTGGCAGTTAATGACTTCTGGGGCAGGGACAGTCAGTTTTCTTCAGAGGTAGGGACCATGGTGGGTCGTGGAAGCTCAGCGGATGGCCCTATATCCCTGTGCATAAAAGCAGGACTAATTGGCCTAAAGGGTTATTTGGGAAAAGATGAACAGGAGGAAGAGGAGGAAGAGGAAGAGGATGAGGAGGAGGAGGAGGAGGAGGAGGAGGAGAAGGAAGAGGAGGAAGAGGAAGAGGAAGAGGAGGAGGAGGAGAAGGAAAAGGAAGAGGAGGAAGAGGAAGAGGAGGAGGGAGGAGGAGGAGGAGGAGGAGGAGGAGAAGTTGGGAGCAGAATGTGGAGAAGCGACCCAGGGGAAGTCAGAGAGGGAGAGCAGATGGGTAGATATGATCGAAATACATTGTATGAATGTATGAAATTACCAAAGAATAAACAAAACCCACGTGCTCATACCAATATGCGGTGTTTCTTCACTAATGCAGTAAATAGTATCTAGCAGTTGGCCAGACAACTACTGCAATGTCAAAGTAGTGGCAAGATGGACAAAAACCCATTTGAAATACCTGCAGTAGGCTGAGGGTATCTCAGTGGTAGAGAGCTTGCCTAGCCTGTGAAAGGACCTGGACTTCACCTCCAGCACTGCAGAGAAAATTATATAAAGTTGCATCTAATTTCAACATAACTAGTGAGGTCTGACGAGCTCAGCTCTAAGTTGGTTAAACAAACAACCAAGCTGTGACAGCTACAGTGTGACAGAATAAGAGTAAAGCAGGGAATAAGAGTAAAGCAGGGCTAAGCTGTGACAGCTACAGTGTGACAGAATAAGAGTAAAGCAGGGCTACGGGTGACCCACTGGCTTTGGTCCCGAGGTCCTGGGTTTGTGTCCAGGAGAAGGTGAGAGGCAGCAGCTCTCTCCACAGTCTCCAAGGAGCCCCATCATGAGAGGCTTCACTTCGAATGCCCCATTACCCTTATAGCCTCACAGGGCAACTGCACTCCATCTGAGAGCCTGAGGCACCCATCAGCCTGGTGAGATGGACTCGTTCTCTACTCAGATGCCTGTGACACCTAGAATCTAACCTGATTGCTGGATGGTTAAGTTCTGCTTGCCCCTCCCAGACCCTAGAGACATATCTCTGACCTGTTCTACCATATCCATGCCACAAAGGCTGACCACTACAAACCCATGCCTTGGGCAACCTTCGCTCTAGTTTAGAGCAAGATTCAACCAGTTGTCAGAGGTTCTGACAGGAGACCTGAGGCCAGGCAGGTAAAGGCTGAGGTTACTTAGACCTTGACTTTTCCTGGAAGTTCTGACTCCTTCAGCTAGGGAGACTCCAAGGTAAATTCCTACTATAATATTACCATTCCCTGTACTGCCAGATCAGCCCTAAGTGGAGTCTGCTTCCTGGTATGCTGGACCCTAAGTGGTTTCCTTTCACAGACCTTTAAAAAGCCGCTTTGTCACATGACTTACAGTCATACCTTCTACATGGGCCCTCACTGATATGACCACCCACCACTCATTAGTTACCATATTCAGCAAGACACCTCAGGCTCCTCATCCACGGAAGGGAACCCACCTCTAGGGAGTTGTGAGTATTGAGTTGGACAGCTGTTGAGGAAGGGGTTGAGCAAGGTACCTGGGCCAGAGACGAGCTCTTGATGAGACATTCATCACTACAGAGCACCAGGCTGGCTCTGAGCCCTGAGGACAAGTGACTCTTATTCTTGACCAGAATCAAGAGAAGAGCTCTTGCTGAGACCAGAGTCTCAGAGGGGTCTGGTTCACAGGAGTGTTCACCAGCTAGCAGGCCATCCTTCACAAAGGAAAGAACGTTGGGCAGACCCAGAGGATGAGGGGCAGCTGGTGAGTTCCCTCTGCATTCACAGATATTAGCAATTTGTCCAAGTCATGTACTGCTAGAACATAAAGTCATGTACCACAACTAGATCCAGTTCTCAAGTTTTCTAGGCAATGACTCAAATTATCTCCCAACAAAAGACCCGAGATAGAAGATACAAATGATTCAACCAAAACCCTGCATTTCAGGAGCTTGGGGGCCTGAAAAGAAGTCCTTACACCAAGAACTGGAAATGGCATTGAAGAGATTCAGTCATGTGTCTCCTAGTCACTAGGTGTGAATGGTTTAATTCTGTCATTTAATGAAAATAATTTCAGTTTAAAACATAGAGATAAGGGGCTAGGAAGTAAGTAAAGTGCTTGCCAGGCAAGCATGAAGTCATGAGTTCAGATCCCTACAACCCACATAAAAAGCTAGGCATGGCAGTATGCACCTGTAACCTTAGCTATCGGGATGCAGAGACAGGAGTATCTCTGGGACTTGATGGTCAGCCAATCTAGTCAAATCAGTGAGCTCCAGGTTCAGTGTGAAAACCTGCCTCAAAAAATAGGGTGGAAACCAATTGAAGAAGACACCTGGCATTGACCACTGACTTGCACACTCAGACACATACACATACATGCACACACACCTCCTATGTGGAAACATTTATTCCATATTATATATACACACACATACACACCCAGAGAGAGAGAGAGAGAGAGAGAGAGAGAGAGAGAGAGAAAGGGGGGGGGGGGGGGGAGAGAGTTAGAGCTCCTTAGACTTAAATTTAAAAACACAGCCTACTTTGAATATCAACAGAAAATCCAATGCTTTATGCACCAATCTTCAAATGTTAATTGTCCTATCTAAAATTTAATTTGATATCTGATTTACTGATAGTGCCTGCTATAGTCTAACTTTGTGTCCCTTCAAAATTCATAGGTAGAAATCCCAAGGAGGCAGAGTCTTTTGAAGGTCATTAGGTCACAGGGATGGACAATGGAATTAGCACAAATGGAATTAGCACCCTCGTAATAGATGCCCTATAAGAAAGCCCTTGCCCTTTCCCTCATGGTGGAAAGGGACATAGCAAAAAGATGCCACATATAAGACAGAAAACGGGCTTGTCTAGATACCAACTGCCTTGGACTTCCAGCCTAACTGTAAGAAATAAATCTCTGCTATTTATAAGCCACTCCGTTTATGGTATTTGTTATAGCATCTCTAACAGACTACTGAGGCAACGCCAAGCTACATTTCCCCTATCCTTGCAATGTTTGGAATCCCTGGCTCATTTTAAGTGCTTAATAGTGACACCATCCAAGCTCCTCCTTTCCCAGCCTTTAAATGCTTCGTGGTCATTAATTCCTACAGAGCCCCTAGAAGAAGACAGATGTTATTAGCTGCACTTCACAGGTGAGGGGACCAGAGGCAGAAAGGTTAAACAGCTTGTCGAAGGGTGAAGAGGGGACCAGAATTGCAGCCAGACTGGAACCAAGGCAGTCCTACACCGGGTTTTCTCTGATGTGCTGGGTAGAACTGTTCAGACAACACAGATTTTCTAAGATTTCTCCTTCCAATGCCAGCTTTGCCAACAATCCTCTTAGCCCCTAGACACACACAGAGGCCCACCAACAAGGGTTAACCTAAACAGGACCAGCATGACAGGTTCTACTCTTTTTTTTTTTTTTTAATTTTATTTATTTCTGTATGTGTACGAATGTATTGTCTGCATGCAAGTCTGTGCACCTGTGTCGTGCAATGCCGGAAGGTTCTACTCTTATCAGAGAGAAAACCCTTCAGTCAAGAGAAAGAACTGATTATATACTCCTGAGCTAATAAGGGAAAGCAAATCCACTCTGAATAAATTGAATCAGTCTTCACAGAGTACCAAGAACCTGTACATAAAACATTTGCTAACCATTAACTACAGTCCTGCTATTAAATGCTGTTAATAGCAGCTCCTCTGAGCTGTGCCTCACCAGTCTAGCTACACCTTTAATGGGCTGACTGCTGTCAACGTGACACCCGGGGCCCAGCCTCAGCACAGCTGGAGTGGTGTGTTTAAGCTAAACAGCTCTCTTGATTAGTTCCAGTGCTTAGGGCCCAGCAGGTCACCTCTCTCCAAGGGAAGCCTGTGCCAGCCCTGGAGACAGCTGATTCTGTACAACCACCCGGCCCTGTCTTGGGCCCCTGTGTCTTGCCAGCTCTCCACCCAACCCCTACATTTCTAGGCCTGGGTTGTGGCAGGGTGATCATCCTGTTGACATAGGAGCGATAAAGTCTCCTAGGAGAACTGCAGACTTTCCCCCAGGGGGCTTCAGAGGGAAGCAGGCTCTTCACACTGCATTCCCCAGGGGGCTTCTGAGGGAAGCAGGCTCTTCACACTGCATTCCCCAGGGGGCTTCTGAGGGAAGCAGGCTCTTCACACTGCATTCCCAGGGGGTTCTGAGGGAAGCAGGCTCTTCACACTGCATTCCCAGGGGGCTTCTGAGGGAAGCAGGCTCTTCACACTGCATTCCCCCAGGGGGCTTCTGAGGGAAGCAGGCTCTTCACACTGCATTCCCCAGGGGGCTTCTGAGGGAAGCAGGCTCTTCACACTGCATCCTCCTGGACTTCTTATCCTTTTCCTTTTTTAGTGGTTGGTGTTTCTCTTCCACCATTCAAACCAGTCCTGATTGCTCATCCATAGTAATCACCCTGAGCCAGACCTTGTCCTGAGCTCAACTCTCTAACAGATATTCCACCTGCATGGCCCAAGGATCACCCAAACTCAACACATGCGCAACCTTATCCCCATTCTCCCATGCTCAAGATGGCCCTTCTCATTTAACCCCAATTTCAATGGCAAGTTCCTTTCTCATCTCAAACCACAAATGGGACCTCTTCTTTGATTTCTTTCTCAACCATTACATCCATTGATAGGCTTATTGAATCTACTTGCAAACACCTCTGGCATCCACCCCCTTCCTTTCTCCCAGGTTTAATGAAATCCTCCCTCTAGTATGCATGTTCTAAAATACCATTGCAGCAGTTTTCTTAATACTGGACAATGGCCAAGTTTGGCCTCCTGGAAGCAAACTGCTTACTCTGTACCCAATAGGCCTCTCCCAGTTGGGCCTCAAATGCTCTGCCTAGTCTTATTCCACCTATTTTACTCCAGCAAACCCAGTACTTTAAGTATCCCTGATTGTGTGCAAGCTTCAGTAAGAAAACAGGCAGGCACACATGCCTGGCAGTGTTGACTCCAGCTAGTCCCCTGCACAGAATGCTCTGTCTTCCATTCCTTATCCCTGAAGTCCAGTTCCCCACCCTTTCAGAATAAAGACATTGTGACCCACTTTGTAGCGTACCTGCCTCTTTTCTGGGAAACATCCCTGTACCTTACATCTACCCCCAGGTACCTCTGTCACCACCCACACTACACCATCCTCAAAGATACAAGGCTTACATTTGTCACACCCCAACATCTGTTAAAGTACCTAAAACAAAATGATTTCGATGAATTTTGGCAAATGATATGAATTTCTGCCTATGGTGCTAAGGTATGATTTTGCTCAGATGGAAAAGACAACTCTGTAGGAGGCTATGTCTTAAATGAGAATTTCATTTTCCTATTCTCCTGGTGAGCAAAAACTCCCTTTAACAGGGAGAAAGTCAAGAGAAAGGCAAGAATCACACTTCAAGCTATAAGAACCCAGGAGAGATGTCACATGTAGACTGATGGAAAGCACCTCTCCTACCAGACCAATAGCCGCAAACAGTCGGTGTCGATGGGAATGGATACTGAAAATCATCTGGGCATAAATCTGCCTCATGTTCTTCCTGTGTGTGAGGAAAAGCTTTGAGTGGAGAAGAATGCCTCTGCCCACACAGCTTCCACTGGCTCCCTGGGGAATCCAGTCACAGGCACAAAACAAAGAAGACAGTAAGATGAGATCGTACACTTCTAGAATATTAGTTCTAGAAACAACCTTCAGGGTCTCCTGTTCAAGCGTTTTTCAGCAGTCATTCAAAGCTGCGTGTGGTACAGAGAAGAGACTGAAGGACAGTACTGTCCTTAGCCTATCCCCAACTGAGGTTCCCCAAAACTAGAGGGGCTCACCTGGAAACCGATGCATACCCAAAGAACTAAACTCAACTTAAAGGATTCTACTGGGGGAGTAGTGGTTTGAGTATTAATGTCCCCCATAGGCTCCAAGTGCTAGGATGGTTTGTCTCTAGTTGGTGGTGCTCTTTTGGGAAATTTTAGGAGATGTGGCCATGCCAGAGGAAGCATGCCACTGGGGTTGGGCTTTGAGAGTTCTTAAAGCTTCGCTGCATTTCTAGTTGCTCCCTGCTTCCTGCGTCTGCTTGAAGATGTGATCGGTTGGCTTTCTGTTCCAGCCACTTCCTTTTGCGGTGCCTCCCCGCCGTGACAGACTCTTACCTCTGGAACTATAAGATGAATGAATTCCTCTTCCTTCTATTAGGTAACAACAGAAAAGTACCTAATACAGGAGGTTATTATCAGGTTATTCAACTGACAGAGAACAGCCAACACTGAGTGTATGCACATAGAAATCTGTGCATGAAGGACCTAGATTTGTGTTGGACTGGAACTGGATCTGGCTAGATATGCCCATGCTTAGAGGTCATCAGGTAGGAAGGCCCAGAAACCAGAGCTCCAACACCACTGCCCACAATGCTTCTCTATGGCTCTGCTGTAAATAAATGCAGTATAGTAAGGCAAAGGGGACTCAGGGAGGAAGGGTAAGTGTGTTTTTCTTTCTTTTTGTTTTTTACTTTATAAAAGGAAGTTTATTTAGCTTACAGTTCCAAGGGGCAAGAGTCCATCATGGCAGGAGGCATGGCGGCAGAGTGGCTGGACTGGGAGCAGAAACTAAACTCTCACATCTTCAATCAGGCACAGGAAGGAGAGAGTGACTGCAGATCTGACAAGGCTTAAGAACTCTCTAAGCCCAGCCCCAGTGACTCACTTCCTCCAGCATGGCCATACCTTCTAAGACCTCCCGGAACAGAGCCACCAACTGGGGACAAATGTCCGAATACTTGGAGCCTAAGGGGGACATTCTCGTTCAAACCACCATATGTGTTCTTCTATGTGTGCATGAGTGTATGTGTGCTTATACACAGGTCTATGTATATGAATATGCATATAGAGGCCTAAGACTGATGTCTATAGTCTTCCTTGATCACTACCCACTTTACTTATTGAGGTAGGCTTTCTCAGTTGAACCCAGAGCTCACTGATTCGGCTAGTCTAGCCAGCCAGCTTGCTTCACGGATCCCCTCTTTCTGCCTTCCAAGCTCCTGAGCACTCACTGTGCATTTACATGGTGCTGGGGATCCAAGGCTGCTCCTCACACTTGCACAGCAGCCCTTTGCCCACTGTGCTATCCCCTAGGACAGAGGTCAGAGTTTATGGTTTGTAGTGGGTCTGGTCTAGATACACTAGATACCATAAAGCTTCTAGTCCCAGTCTCTGGTCCAGTAAGAACAGATACAGGGGTGTGGCAGAAGAGCTCCTGGATGGGGAGATTCCCAAGCAAACACTGTTGAGTGCTGACGTCCTTTGGATGTGCTTGACTCTGAATAACGCTGGGTTATTCCCCGTCTGTATAGAGTTGAGTGACCTGAGCATAAGGATGAGACATCCATGAGAATCTGAGGAACAGGAATGTGTCTTGAGACTCTAAGTGGCTGTTCCTAGATTTCCGTTTGTTCTCAAGACTGCTTCCTACCTGATGTTCTAATGTCAGTGTATGTCTGGTGGTTGTAGCTCAGGGGCAGAGCATCAGCTCAACATCTGCAAAGCCTGGATTTCTTCTTTTGGAAAAGTAAATATATAACATACATGTATGCACATACACACATACATACAAAGTTGAGGAGAAAGTGAACTTTTCCCTCTTAGAAGCAGTACTTGATAAGATAAATGAGAAACTAATCCAGAAAATGAATCCAGAGGTTGTCCTTTTTTCAAAAGTGCATAGCCAAGTTCTCTCCTGGGAATAACTAATAACTTTTCCTTCATCTGTATCGATCTCCAGAATAAGCCAGGTTGAGAAGGGGAAGAGTAGCGGGAAGCGGTTAGTGAGCTCTGGGCGATTTGTCTCTTCCTCTGCTGCTGGCAGATAAAGCACTCACACTTTCAGACTGGTTGAGTTTCTCCTCAGCCAATGGAAAGTGGGGGAGGAGAGGCCAGTAGTGATCCCCCAGTGGACCTCTCCTTTCCAGGTAAGCCTAGAGGCCTTCCAGCTCCAAAGAGTCCACAGTCCATCCTGGCCATAGTAGACTACTCACTTAGGATTCTGACTAGGTCTGGGGAGGTGGTTTGACACCTCAGTGCAAAGCATGGAGACCTGAGTTCAGATCCACAGCACACACATAAAAAACCTGGCATGGCCATACATCCTTTAACTCCAACACTGTGGAGAGCTGGGGGTGGGTAAGGAGGAGACAAAGAACCTTGGGGCTTGCTGGCCAGTCAGCCTAGCCAAAATAATGATGAGCCCCAGGTTCAGAAAGGTATCGTGTGTCAAAGGAATAAGGCAAAGAGCAATGGAGAGAGATACCAGCCGTATCCCTCTGACCTGAGGGCATGTGCCCATATACACACAAAGACACACATGTACATATACCCATACAGCACTCCAAAACAAAGAAATGGTAGACCGGGCATGGTGGCCCATGCCTTTAATCCTAGTACTTGGGAGGTAGAGGCAGGTGGATCTTTCTAAGTTCAAGGCCAGCCTGGTCTACATACCAAGATCTAGGACAGCCTGGAGCTACAAGGAGACCCTGTCTCAAAAAAAAAAAAAAAAAAAAAAAAAAAAAAAAAAAAAAAAAAAGAAAGAAGAAAGAAAAAGAAATGGTTTTCTAACCACGTGGAGACCCTGTCTCAAAAAGAAACCAAAAAAAAAAAAAAAAAAAGAAAGAAAGAAATGGTTTTCTAACCATATGGGATGCCTTAAGTCCCCAAGGCCTTGAAGACAGAGATGCCTGATGTTTGATAGGCTGTTCTCAACCTCCACTCCACCTTCCTCTCCCCTCCCTCCTGAGAATAACATGACAGTGGGAAGAGGCTCGGGCATGTGCGAATCATCTCCCCACCCATGGGCACCACCACTGAGTCACTGAACTCCATTTTCTGCATCAGGAAAATGGGAAGACGACTTTTTAGGGCAGTGGTAAGGATCAGGGCAGGTCTGATAAGATAGGTAAACACTTGGTTCAGTGCCCAGCAAAGAGGACCAAGGCAGGTCTGATAAGATAGATAAACACATGGTCTAGTGCCCAGCCAAGAGGACCAAGGTTCGGAAGCAACAGAATAGTACCAGGGAAGATGAGCAAAGGTGGGGAAGAGGCCAGGAGGGGGCCCAGGTGGGCAAAACCCATGGCATGCCCACCAGCCTAGTCAACTTGCTAACAGTTCCCTGGGGCCCCAGATTTATGGGGGCCACTCACCATGTTATACTGAAAATAATCATGTGTGAATTTAAGGGCTATGAAAAGAGTCACATTCAAATTGTCCCTGGGAGCTTTGTTTCTCCAAATGGACTATGACAAATCCTAAGTGTGTAACCCAGCCACCCAGCCTCCTAGGGTATCCAGGAAAAAAAAAAAAAACAAACAGACAGAAGGCAGGAAGCAGCCTTGGGTTTAGGTTCCAGCATCAACACCTCTGGGCCTTGTAGCAGACCCTCAAACGCTAAGCCTGTGGGACAGCACTGAGCAGCAAAGGAGCCCTGGGCCTCAAGTCAGTATTCAAATCTCTGCCTCATCCTTTCTGGCTGTGTGACCTAGGACAACAAGATCAACTTCTCTGAATCTCACTCACCTTGTCTCACTCATTGTGTTGATGTGTGGGAGAGATAATAGCTGTAGACACTCCGCCCAGAGCAAAATGCGCACCGGGCATCTTCCCCTTTTCACTGCACAATGCTAGAAGTCTAGACAAGCCCCACATCCAGTGCTTTCTCAGCTCCTCAGCTGAGCTGATCTGTGGCCCCTCAGGAGCTAGTGCACCTCTGCTGAGGGAGATGGAGGAGGAAATGACAACCTCCCAAGTTGGTAAGGACCTAAGAGCCTGACAAGAGCCAGAGGAGCCAAGCTGGGCTCTGACAGTAGCCATCCCTCGCCAGCCCTGCCTGAAGACTCCCTGTGGCTGTGAGGTGGGCACAGAGGTATCGTCTGGCCACCTTTAAGGGTCTCAGATTGCCTGTGAAAAAGAAATAAGGGGCTTATTTATGTCACTTGGGCTGAGCAAGCAGGGAGGAGACAGACATGAAGCCTTTAATGATGGCTCTCCCCTTAGAACTGCTGACAGGAGACAGACATGAAGTACAACTTGACCCAACATCATCAGCCCCAGGACCCCAGCAGAAACATAAAACCAGCAACAAATACTGGCTTCAGTGAAGAGCCAGGCCCAGAGCAGCCCGAAGGCCAGGCTGCAGGGACGCAAGGCTGTGATCACCAGGCTGAGCCCTCCAGAGGCCAGTTGCCTACCCAGTGCCAAATACCAGCCTCCTGGGCTGGCCACCTTCCAGGAACGTAAGAAGGATCTAGTCAGAAAAAGCAGCCACCCTGCCTGTGGAAACCCAGATTGGGCACAGCCCACCTCACTCATACCACACCCAGGGGTATGGACACCTGTCCTCTCAGTAACCCAGATTGGGCACAGCCCACCTCACTCATACCACACCCAGGGGTATGGACACCTGTCCTCTCAGTAACCTGGGTGACACAGAATGGCCTTTCCCTCATCCCTGGGGTTCTCTCCTCTGCCCACACTCTTAGTGTGGTCGTCTTTCTGTGACTATGTTATCTGCTGACTGCCAGCTCTGCTGGCTGGCCCTTTCATCTGGTCACCAAGCTTCCCTGGCCTAGGTACCTTTGTGTGTCACACGGGAGAGAGCAGAGTTGGCAGGACACATTGAAGACCCCTTCAGACTCATTATTCTGAGGAAGGGGAGAGAGGTGAGAACTTCCTATCTTTTCATATCATGGTGGGTCAAGACTTGAGGGTTATGTACTCAGGGGTCAAAGAAGAGATGAGAGGCTCCGGATTCCCCGGAAGAGCCTTGAGAAGACTGAGATATCATGGTGGGTATGAAAGTGCGGGATCATGGAGACAGGCTTGCTTCAGAGCACCGGGAACTTTACACAGACAGTGGTACATGTCTATGAACTTCTTCCTTGGAGTTTGGACAGGTAAACACCACACGCAAGAAAGCAGGCCACACTCAGGCAACTGTGCCTATCAGAAAACTGAGCGAGGCCCCTACTCCTGTCCCTTTGGTTGTATCACCATAACTGCTTTCCTTGACTCAGTTTACCTAGCTTCAGAAACAGGGGAGACTGTTTCTATGGCAAAGGAAGATGCTGGCCTGTTCATACAATAGCAATGACTATGTGGATATAGGGCTCTGCTTTTAGACCATCTGCTCATTTAATACTTGTTGAAATTTCCTGTGATGGGCCTGCCTCACCTCATGTTTCAGACAAGGACTAAGGCCTTAGTGAATTGCTCATGTAGCTAAAGCAAGTCAGGCACCCTGAAAATGCATAGTGTTACTGCTCCTGTGATCTGCACCCAGGGGAGTAGCAGACAGAAGGCTGTGGCTACGACCCCACAACTTGAATTGTATCTTCCCATAGCTGTCAATTCTCAGTTCTCCCTTTGTGCATCCCAAACATAACTCAGGATCCTTCTCTTCCCTCTGCTTCCAGAAAAATGAGCAGCTCACCTCCAAGACATGCCCAGAATGGGTCTCCAAGTCTTCTCTCCAAACTGGAAGCTCTGGTCAGGACCCTGTGCCCCAGTCTACCAGGCCCCAGATAAAATATGGAGGATGCTTCCACAGGAAGGAAAAAAATGACACAGACAAAGAGGTTTATGACTAACGGCCAAGCCACTCTGGATAGTAACAAGAGGCACGTTGACTACACCATTGTACGTCACAAGCCTCAGCCCCCAAAGTACTCAACTGACCCAGAGGCAGCATTCTTGAACACAGCAACTGAGTGCAATAGTGAGGCCCCTGTGCATTTCAGAGGATGCTGCATTATTCATAATCAAGTCAAAATGCCCCAAATAAGTGTCTATCAACTGGCCAAGTGATGAGTAAAATACTCATACAATACAGTATTATTTTCCAGTAAAAATGGATGAAGTACTGATTCATGCTACAACCTGGGTGGACCCTAAAAACACTGTGTCAAGTGAAAGAAGGCCACATATGATAGGAGTCTGCTTAGGTGAGCATTTCAGAGGAGGCAAATTGACAGGGACAGAAAGTAGATTAGTGTGTGCCTGGAGCTGGCAGAGGACTTGGGAGTGAGTGCTAATGGAAGCAGCCTTTCTTCCGGAGGGACAGGTGGCCTACAGTTACCGACCCAGACACTGTATATAGGTAGATCTTACGTGGACATCTCAATAAAGCCACCTAGAAAAAAAATAATAAGACAATGCAATGATCACTGCCCTTGTCTTCCTCTCTAGTGAGGGACAGGAAAAGGTCAATATCTCAGAAATAACATTAAACCTTCTCATTGTTCTTTACAAGGCCACACACGAAAGGTGACAGGAGCTGTGTTTATTACAGTGTATTTGTCTTCAGACACATTAGACAGCTCAAATCTGCCCTCTAATCTTCAAATTTATCATTTACTGCATCCTAGTTATAGGCTGAACACTTGGCTTACACGCCCTCATTCACTCTTCACAAAGGCCTTGCAAGAAGAATTTTATTATGCCCCTTTTCACAAATGAGGAAATACAGACCTTCAATGCCCTGGCCAGAGGACAGCACTGAGCACTGGGCCAGCGTCTGGATGAAGGCAGCCTGTCCCCAGTACCCTCCTCTTACCCCTGACTCTCATTTGAAGCCATCTAGAGCCATGGTCCCCTGCACAGCAGGGCCTGAGATCACTGGAAGCAGACACCCAGCAGGACAAGTTAAACCTGCAATAGGAAGATGTCTTTCTCTTCTGTCCCTGGACAGCAACGAGATGGATTTCCTCTTAAATGACTGTCCGCTGCTGTGTGTGATCACTTTTTGGTTTTATCTAATCCTGCTCAGTCCACGTTACTGCTGTCATTTGTCTCCCCCATCCCAATGGGGTGATAGACTGTCTGGCTCATGAGAAGCCAAGGCAGTGACAGGGAGGAGAGAAATGCACCAGGCTGGCCCAAACCCAGGTAAAGAAAACAGCTTAATCCACCAGTAGCAGTATCACAGTCTTTCTGCCATTCAGCCTTCCCCTGTGAATCCCACAAACCATCCTCCTTCCCTTTGAGAGAGAAGATGAGCTAGAAGCCCCCACCTAAGTGAAGTCTCAGGAAGCCACACTGTGCCATGGCAGGATGTAGCTTGGAACCCCCATGGTGACAGCCCTCTTTCTGACTTCACTGGGGCTTTTCTATCATTACTCAGTCCCCAGGTGCTGCCACAAAGTGAGAGCCCAGGACCCATCAGGCTTCCTGAAAATAGCCCATCAACAAACACATAGTCAGTTTGAGTTTTATAAAGGGGGAGCACTCAGGTTACAGCACACCTTTATGAGGAACATCAGACCCTGCCAGGCCTGGGCTATCCTCAGACACGAAGATGCTCATGACCCTGGGAGACCCTGTGCCAGGAAGGCTCTCTTCTTCCACCTGCCCGTGTTACCTCAAACTCAAGCAAGCTTGCAGTTAGGCTCCAAAAAAAAAAAAAAACCCTGTGACTCATCCATTTTCTACCAGCCTGAAAAATGCTCTGCAGCCATTTATCAGTGTGCTAGAGAAGAGGCAGCTGACAGCCACGAGCCAGTGCAGCCGCAACAAACAAGGGCAGTGCTGTGAACCACACTCCCAATTTGAAATCCTACATCCTGAGCTCTCAGAGTTTTTTTTTTTAATCAGGTTCATGCAAATATTGGTTTATAGGCAAATCCCCACATTCGCTGGATGATCTAAGATCTTTTTTCTGATTGGAAAAGTACAAATTTTGAAATTTCAATAATTCAGTGTTGAAGAGGTGCAGTGAAGCTGGACCTATTCAAAAACTCGGGCAGGGCCAGCGAGCTTCTAGGAACAGTTGGGGCCATGTGTCTTTATTAGCAGAGCGCTAGCAGGACCTGCTTGAACCTGGAAAATGACAGTAGAACCAGAATCAAGGGAGGATGTGCCCACCATCAGTCTGAGTTCCCCCTGGGCTCGACCTTTCCTGCTAGTTCTTGAACAAATTCCAGAGGACACCACAACAGTCAGAGGAGAAAGGAGAGCCGGTGGTTCTGAGGATAAAAATTTGGATCTGAACTCAAGGGTGGACAGAATCCTTCATCAGAAACTGGTGTCAAATAACATTGTCTCCTTCTCCCCGAAGCCAGTACAGCTCCCTGGAGGTAGAGAACCACACAAGCAGACCCTGTGTGCTGGGCGGCCTTGGCCTGCTTGTCTCATCTAGTTAGTTACCTAGCCCACCTGCTCCAGGAATCATCCCCAAGGTTTTCAAGCTGCTCCCAAGTCAGTCCTCCTTGCCGGGCCTCCCTTCCTCTTATCCCGCTTCCTCTGACTTCTGACAGCTTTCTGTCCCTTCGAATCCTACAATAGTTTCTGGGGCAGACTAACGACAGAATTTACAGGCCACAGCGCATGAAAATGCAGCCCATCTGCCCCCACATCACTAAGCATTTCAGGACGGAAAGCAGAACTCTGTACCACTGCATGGTCGTACAGCCAGGACCAGAGATGCTCACTTAGCTACCACAGGTAAGGATGGTGCCCAGAGGACAGTGAGGCTGCAGGGGGGGACCTCCACATGTGAGAGGAAGAAAATGAGAGAAGGGGGAGGAGGCAAAAGGCAGCTAGAGATGTGTGGATGAACAGAAAAACATGGGGAGTGCTGGGCAAAGAGGAGCATGTCAAGATGGAAGGGAGCAGACATAGCTGCGAACTCAGAGGGCGCTTCCCACCCTCCCCCACATACTTTATTTACTCTGCCATCGTTATTTTATAGCTCTACCACCCACTACAAACATACACACATACATTCATACATACATACATACATACATACATACATACACATACACACGTGGCAAATATACCTCCCCTGTTCCCCTTCTTTTTCCCTTCCCTTTCCTTTCTCCTTTATTTCTTAGATGCTTCTTTCTTTTCCTGTGTGTGCTTCTCATCTCCCTCTGTTCTCCTGGCCTCTCCTCTCTTCATCCTCCTCCTTCCCTTCTCTATTCACCACTCCCTACTTGGCTTTCCTTGTAACTTGCTGTCTTCCTTGGCCTCTCTTACCCTGGCCTCTCAGCCTTACATACTGGGACACTCGGAGCTGAGGGAGGCTTACAAGACGTTTGGTCTCAAAACAAGACACCCACAAGCCTTCAGTAGAATTCCTGGAAAAGTGCGTTTCTTCCTCCCGTACCCCTTTAGATGGGGGCTGGTGAGGGAAGCTTGCATGCCGGAACACACTGTAGAGATGTGTCCAACAGGGTGTCACTGGCCAGCACTCAGAGGCCCGTGCTCCTCCTCCATGGCCACTCCTGGCCTCTCTGTCCTACACTGGGCTTGCTAATTGCCTGTCTGTGCTTCATTCCTTCACTGGGTCCTACACACATAATAAATTGGCTTTTGCTCTTAACAGCTGAGCCCAGTACATGGAATAAGATATAGACAAGGAAAATATCAGTGTTCAGAGAAATATAGGAACCACATAGGAATGGCAGAGAAAACTACTCCTGGTTGCTTGAGTGAGAGCTGTGAGTTGCCATCTAGGAAGAGTATGCCAGGGCTTCTGACTGGGAATCGAGCAGCCTTTCTCCAGTACTAACCAGCAGTGTGTCCCTAGGCAAGAGATGCACCTAGTCTAGATGTCTGGATCCTTATCTGCATAATAGAAATATTGACAGGACTCCCTCTGTGGCATTTTCATGAGAACTTTGCCTCATGCCTGCCAAATTTCACATACTCAAACATGTTAATTATAAATATGGTTCTTAAATACAGATAAATATATGTTGCGTACCAACTATATCCAGATATTCTAGACAGTGGCCATATATCATGGTGTAGAAAAATCAACAGTGACTGTGCCTTCATTGGCATGGAGAGGCAGATGAATTATCTCTACTATGAAGTAAAAACAGCTTGGGGACTAGAGAGTCAGGAAGAGTAGCACCAGGGGTAGGACGCAAGTGACAGAACCTCTGAAAAAAATGAAATAAGGACCAAAATTTACAGGTCCCTGGAGGTGGAGAGGATTGCAAAGACTCGGAGGGGAGGAGCTGTGAGTTCAAAGACCAGCCAAGGACCCTTGAGGCTAGCATAGGGAGAGTAAGGAGAGGCCAGGAAGAGATGAGGTCAGAGAGGGAGGGAAGAAGGAAAGGAGGGAAGACGGGATGGAGAGAGGGAGAGAGAGAGGGAAGGAAGGGTGGTTTCTGCTGTCCCGGAGGCCTGGGAGGACCGTGCATTTTATTCTCTGGCTACTGTAGGGCTGTAAGTTGGATTTGATATGATTCACTTTTTAGACATTCATTCTCATTTTTTTTTTTTTTTTTGTGCTTTTTGAGACAGTTGTCTCCCTGTAGCCCCAGCTGTCCTGGAACTCACTGAGTTCAAGGCTGGCCTTGAACTCACAAAGATCCGCCTGCCTCTGCCTCCCAAGTGCTAGGATTAAAGGCGTGCGCCACCACGCCCGGCTTCTCATTCTCATTTTAAAGTCTCATTGGCTTTGTGGGGAAAAGGAGGAAGGGACACCAGTTAAATCACTGGTGTAGTTAAATCACTGGTGTAGTTAAATCACTGGTGTAGTCCAGGGGAATTAGCTTTGCTTTGATCAGGCTCTCCCTGAAGGAGAGAACAGAGGGATAAAGCAGAGATTAAAAAAAAGAAAACATGGTGTGTATATATGTTATGGGCACATGATGAACTTCATGTGTATATGTGTTATGGGCATGTGATGAACGTCGTCTGTATATGTGTTGTGGGCATGTGATGAACATCATGTGTATATGTGTTGTGGGCACGTGATGAACATCGTGTGTATATGTGTTGTGGGCATGTGATAAACGTTGTGTGTATATGTGTTGTGGGCACGTGATGGACGTCATGTGTATATGTGTTGTGGGCATGTGATGAACGTGGTGTGTATATGTGTTGTGGGCATGTGATGAACGTGGTGTGTATATGTGTTGTGGGCATGTGATGAACGTGGTGTGTATATGTCTTGTGGGCATGTGATGAACGTGGTGTATATATGTTGTGGGCATGTGATGAACGTGGTGTGTATATGTGTTGTGGGCATGTGATGAACATGGTGCGCAGTAGCTGGTGTCACGGCACACTTGTGGAGGTCTGAGTGTAGCCAAGAGTGTAAGGCTTCACCTTTGGCCATGTTTGAGACAAAGTCTGTTCTTCTCCATGGAGTACCCCAGGCTAGCTGGGCCTCAAGCTTCCAGGGATTCTCATGCCTCCACCTCCCATCTTGCTGTAGGACTGCCGGGATTACAAACATGCACTACTGTGTCCAGCTTCATGTAGGCTCAGAGCTCAGGTCCTCATATTTGCACAGCAGTCACGTTACCCTGAGCCATCTCCTCAGCTCCTGAAAGAGAATTTTAAGTGATAGCACTGAGCAGAGTGATCCACACTGTGGACAGTGTGACCTTGGAAAAGTCACTTGACCTCCAGACTTTATTTAGCTTCCTTATCTGTAAATGGAACTCACAGAGGGCAAGTACAGAGAACATTGACCACAGTACACCAGTACAGCTCAGCACACACCAGTGACTGTCCCCACGCATCTTCCACATGCTAATGTGTCTCACACAGCTTTGAGCCTCCTGCTACCTAGAAGCCTCCTAAAAGGTTTGTTGACTGAGCTGGAAACAATCAGAAATGATCCCTGGGTCCTGGATACTAAGGGTTTGAAAAGCATCTCTTCACTGATGCAGAATGCATGTCACAGCTGGATATCGGGCACTTCCCAGAAGCAGAGAGGAGTCCAGAGAGCATCCGCTGGCCAGGGCCCAGTCCTGGGAGTGACAGGATGTTTACAAGAGCTATTGGGGGCTGCCGCTTCTCTGATGCTTTCAGGGTGATTTACTCCACCAGGACTGGCAGCCCACTTCTTTTCCCTTCGCTGTTGAATTGATTATTGAATCACAAATATTCCATTTGAATAACATGGCTCCAAGGCAGGCAGAAGTCCAAAGCCCACGGTAAGAAGACCCACTTTAGGGCTACAACTGTAGCTCAGTGGTAGCGTGCTTGACTAGAGTGCACAAACAAAGCACTGGATTCATTCCGTCCCTGGTATTGCAAGGGGGAGAAATGAAGATCCATTATTCTGAGTTCTGTAATTGGCAGGTTCTAAAGACACGTGTATGAGCTAGGAAGGGAAATCCTATGAAAGCACTTCAACAACTTTTATGGCCTTGAAATCAGAGCTGACAATCAGGGATGTCCAACCTTTTCTCACTGCAACAAGATATCATTTACACAGTCCCTTATTTGAGAATTGCACCATCAATAACTCCCCCAAATTGCAAAATATTTTTAAAACTTTCATAACTTTTAAAGTTAGGTTATGATTTGGGGGCCGGGCCACATTCATAGCCTTGGCCACATGCTGCGGGTGGACAGACCTTAAAGTTGTGCAGGAAAAAACTCCCCAAGCCTAGCAACAAGCTCTAACACTTCAATAAATACTTCTTGAATGAAAGGCTTCACTAATCCACCTGACTTCCCAGAAGCTGTCTTAACTGCAGCAGACCCAAATCACCAACATCCCTGGGACCCTCTGTTTACAAAGAACAGCTAGGGTGGGAAAACATCCTCTCTGCTTTTCGAGAACCTGATAGTTAAGTGTATGGAATAAGCTAACAGCAGACAGGTTAACCAAAGAAGAGGCATACAAATGCATCCTGTGCACAATCACCATCTGAAGGAAAAAGTGAAGACCACAAAGCCAGAGAGATCTATCTAGAAGCTCTTCTCTGCATAGGGAAGAAGGAAAGTTGGAATCAAGCAATTTAAATCTCCTTTTTAAAATCGCATTGATTTATTTAGTTATTTAGTTATTGTGTATGCATACATGTGTGGCCCACACATTCATGGTGTGCATGTGGCAATCAAAGGACTACTTTCAGGAGTCAGTTATCTCTTTCCACCATTTGGGGGGGGGGTCCCAAGGATATAACTCAGATTGTCAGGCACCTTTATTTGATAAGCCATTTTGCTGGCTAGAAAATAGGCAATTTAGAGGGGAGTAAATGATTTAGAACAGGAAAGACCCTGTGATAACATGTGCCTAGGTAGGGAAGCAACTCTGCTCTCCTCTCCTGGAGAAGCCATGCTTGCTCTACAGTTCAGTTCCTTTTAAGACCCCATCTTCAGGCAAGTAAGGGGAGGTCATGTGTTCCACACATGCCTTTGTTCAAAGCAATCAACATACATAAGCACCCTGTATTAAGACAGCATTTCCTGAACTCTTTCAGCACAATGCAATCCTTCTAGTCAGCCTTTGAGCTCTATCTTATTAGCCACATTTTCTATATCAGAAAATCAGAACTCAGAAGTTCTGTGATTGGCCCAGAAAACTTATGTGCTTAAGTAACAGGCAGGACACCCAACCATGCCCACAAACATTCCACATCTCAGAAGCAACTCTACTCTATGAACTATCTCCATTCCTCTTCCTCTGAGACCACCACAGATCTCCTTCCTATTTGAGACCAATAAATCATCAAATAGTGGGAGGGATAAGACAGGTTCTATAAAGATGAGTTCTATAGGAGGAGGTCACCAACATATCTGTAAAGAGGACTGCAGCAGCACTGTTGCCAATGCAAATCAAGTAAGAAATGTATTAAGCACATATATACTTAGATTCACATACACAGAGATGTAGCAGACTCAAGAAACACAAAGCCAGTTTGAGAACATTGGAAAGGATGAATAGTGGAGTAATACTATTTTACTGATTTAGACAGTAAGAGAACTATATGACTTATCATCCAAATAGGAAGACTTTTTTTTTTTTTGTCTTTTTGAGACAGAGCCTCCCTGTAGCCCTAGCTGGCCTGGAACTTGCTTTATAGACCAGGCTGGCCTTGAACTCACAGAGATCCAACTGCCTCTGCCTCCTGAGTGCTGGGATTAAAGGCATACACCACCACGCCTGGCTAGGAACACTTTTAATAATGAAAAGAAGCCCTGGTTTGGGGCAACTAGTATAAACTAAGACTGACTCCAAAATGACAACTCCAAAGAAAGTAGACTGTTTTCTTTTCACCCACTTGTGCCCCTTTCCCAAAGCCCAGGGAACAAATTCCAGAAGAGGAGTTGTGGTAGAATGTAAGGGCTGCAGAGGGATAGGGGTGAATCATGAGACTACAGGAATATAGTCTGGACTCCTAATTGATCAACATGCCTGTGCATACAAGCTTCTCCAACTGGACTATGGGAACCTTGGGTTGTTCAAAATTTGGACATAGATACTTGCAAAATGCACCAATTACCTAATTGTATGAGAGTTTGTCTAGTTAAGATGTTCAAGGTTATGAAACTATTTAGACTCAGGCTGATCAGACTATAAAGGGCCTCATCTTAATTACTAAATATAGATCTTCCTCTTGCTTCTTTAACCATTTATTCTCCCATTTTGAGCCATCCAAGCTTGGCTCCTGGCATCCTGGGCATTTCTCTCCATCCGTTTTTAATCAATCTCCTTCTCTACTCTCTGTCCTTCTTTTCCTTTCTGTTATCTGAAGAAATGCTTCTTCTCTCTAGACATTTCTTTCCCCATCTCCACTCCTGTAACCTCCAAAGTTGAAAGGCTCCTTTACCAAGTAAAAGCCCAAGTTGTAAAACAAAATTTAAAATAATAAGCAGTTACATCATCCAATAACAACACTGAAAATGCCCAGAAGGCCCCTCCAGTATCTCCAGGAGTCTTGATTTGCCTCCTTATCCATCTCTAATTAAACAGCCTTATCCCCAAGGACCAGCAAATACACACATTTCTTACTCAATTCTATCACCTTTGAGTTTCACTCCACAATTAGCTGCATCTCTATTCTTTTCTCCACTGTGCACATGTAGTGTCTCAGTTACAGTCGAGGTGAATGGGTAATTGTGGGCTGGCGAAGGGACCTGATCAAGATTCGTCACTTAGTGTAGAGAGGCAAAGGGGTCCCAGGTTACAAATGAAGATGTTAGATCCATTCTGGGAGAGCCCAGGGTCTGCAAGAGGATGGAGCCTGGAAGAAAACAGCCAAAGGCAGGCGTGAGAGGCGCAAACACAGGAGGAAAGCAAAGGGGCAGGGTGGGCTTGAGAAAGGATTGGATTCAGCAGAGACAGTGCGGGTTCTGAAATGAGGAGGCTGGAAAAAAGCCGGAGACCAATTACATTCATTAGTCAACAGGGACAACAGCCAAGGAGTGTCAGGCTTAAGCTGTGGCAGAGAAAGTTCAGGCTCATTAGAAAGAGAAAACGTGAATGGTAATGATCTTAGTGGACCTCTTGGAGAGTCCCAGCAAGGCTTGGATAATGGTAATTAGATTTGATAATGGGAGACAAACCTAAACTCACCTAGTCATGACTCTCCCCCATCTTAATCAGCCTTTCCCTTATTAAAGGTACACAGATTGATAAGAAAATCCCATTGTTTAAAGGTTACCAGGAAAATGTGTTCAGAGTTAAAGCCAATTCAGTGCCCTTAGAATAAAGAATTGAATTGAATTTCTCATCAAAGCAGTCCTAGGCAGATTGGGCCTGCTAAGGGTTTCTTTTCCTACCTGCTGAACCTGATCAGTCCGTTCTACTTACCCTGAGTCCTAGGCCAGCTGGTAGGAGTTTTCAGGGGGATAGGACTTCAGGGCTTCTAGAATAGGAGGCTCTCAGGCCCTAGGGGCTGAGCCACCCACTCAGAATAGAGCAAGGAAAATGCTCAAAAGCCAGATAGCCTGGTGAGATTCCCCAGGTTGGAAAACAACATTAGAGATCACAGCTGCTTCTATGAGGGAGACAAGGGACAGGAGCCATGCCAGAGGCAGCTGGGTGCTGGACGCCAAAGCAAAGCCAGTCTCCTAGACTCAGGACACATGGAGAACTCCATGGGTGGGCTTCATCTTGGAACACTGCTGCTCTAAGCCCTGGAGACAGGACAGAGAAGCTAAGGGAGCGGGACAGGTGTTCAGCATGAAAGAAGGCTCTGCACATTAGCCTTGGACTGTTTTCAATTCTGAAAAACAAAGAACTAAAACATGGAAGTGCATGCTATCTTATTTGGCTCAGCTCACTACTCCCTTGTGATTCTAGCTTGAGTCAAGGGCCATCACCTTGGCTCCAAGCCAGGAGGGAAGACAGATGGATAGGAAGATTCTCCTCCAATTAGAAAACTATGTACAAGGAACAATAGCTTCTGGGTGAGGCTCACACAGCCAGCAAAGTGCAACCCCTAGGTTCCTTCGGTTACATAGGGTCCCCCAGTACCTCACAGCTCATATTGTCCCTACCACAATTACGGCTACTCCCTCTGGCGGACCTCCAGATGTCAAATCCTCCCACTATACCCAGAGATCAGGCCTGGATACTGCTCCTGCTCCCAAAGATCCTGGGTTTTATCAGGCTCCTGAGAACTGGTGCCTGGCCAGGTTGGCTTAGGTAGGCATGGGCTCTGCAAGTATCGGTATGCTCTCTCAAAAGATAAGTATCTATAAAAGAAAAGTGTATGTGACAAAGTCAGAGTTGATCAAAAGGATATATTTTAATGATAATACACAAAAAAGCAGAAGATACAGTGAAAAATTTAACTGAAGGGACTTGAATGCACATGTTATTCAGTACCTTAAGGTTGCATAGGAAAAAAAACACATTAGCCTGAGAATTACGGAGAATGGAACTGTTATATAAAATATAGGACACCTGGCCAAGGCAGAATTTCATATATACAAAGTATGAAATTTTAATGTAAGTATAGCCCAAGTTTCACAGGGGATATGATATGCTTATACTAAATTCACCATTTGAAATTAAAATTTAACTGGGTTCCCTCTAATTTTTTTCTCTAAATCTGGCATCACAGCTAAAGAAATATGTGGTGTCCACTCCAAAACTCAGAGCACTGCTCGGTACCAGTCCAGCAAAAGTCAGCTATAAAAGAACAATAATTGGCCATTTGTAGATAGAAATTGAGTTTTTAAGAATATATATATATATATATATATATATATATATATATATATATATATCACTTGGCATGAAGGAAGATAAAAGGGAGAAACTACTCAAATCCAGGAATGATTTGTTATGAAAAACATTACTATTCTCAAGTCTCAAGAGACACAGTTCTCAGGCTGGCCTTTGAGGCTCACGTAAACCACTTAGTTTGGGGCTTACACAGTTAAGGTTAAGTCAAGACTAAGACATCTCTGTGCTCTTTCCAACCCTAACACTAGGGCTTTGATCACTCAGAGGCAGATGAAGCTGGAATAAAGTATATATTCTGAATCCCAGGAAAACAAAGGCAGGTCCACTTGTTTCATTTTGTAAGATATAGATTCTTGTTTCTCAAGCAGGTAGAAAATAGATGTGGCTATGTTCTAAGTGAGGAAGCACAAATCAGACTCAGAAAAGATAGCAGTAAATCCCTGAACTCACACACGCACGTTGACTCTCTTAAGACATAAGGGTCCCTCCCAACATCCTGAGGCCAATGTAATGGGAAGAAAAGCATGCCCTTCAATGACATTGCCCTATCTAACAGCAGATCTAAATGTTGGAAGCTGTTAAAATAATTTCTGAAAATAAAATTCAACTGATCCCAGTGTAGAGAAATCTGTTTCAGTCACTGTAAGGCTCAGTTAATCATAGAAGAGGCTGATAAGTCTTCGGGAAGATCATAGCAGTGGCTGGCATAAGTCAAGCACGTGGATTTGCCGCAATGATTAAGATGAGAGATAGCCTAGCGGTTAAGAGCACCGACTGCTCTTGCAGAGGACCTGGGTTCGATCCCCAGCACCCACATGGTGGCTAAGAACCGTCTGTAACTCCAATTCCAGGAGAACTCCAGTTCCAGGGGAATACGAGACCCTCTTCTGACCTCCGCGGCATTGCATGACACGGGTGCACAGACCTACATGCAGACAATACATTCATACACATACAAAAATAAATTAAAAATTAAAAGACGAATATCATTTGTAATTGTAGCTATTTCTTCTCCACATGGGCCAAGAGTGTTTTCTGAAGAAGACTGTTGCAATTCAGTCTACACTTAAAAATCATTTGGAAACATCAATAAGGAAGCTTCCCTTTCCTTCCTAATGTAAATAAGCATGGTTAAATGGTAAAGACTGGGTTAACTCCCAAAATATACTAGTACACGTGCTCTGGGTTGGATCTGTCTCAAACAGTCTAATTTGTCTCAGCGAAAACACAGTTTTCCATTTACAGCAAAAAAGTTAAACATTCAAAAGTGCACATGCTTATTTTGTTGGGAAAATTATACACATTTGTTTGATTAGCTTTGGTAAATAAAATAACCAAGTCATCACTCAAGACTCAGACGTGGCTGCAAAATTGATTCAACGAAATGTCAAAATAAATCACAACTTAAAAATGCATGGTATGTAACTTCTAAAAATGAAAGCCACATCTATCTCTGTCAGAGTTGGGAAGGCTGTGCATTAAAATGATATAAAAAACGAATGCATTTTTGAAGGGAAAGTATTGATTTAATCGACTCTTCCTGACTAGTGATTCAAATCATGATTTGAATCAATTTTATTTTAATCGAGCCCACCCTATCCGAAAGTCATTTATACATGCCTTTGGGTGCAAGATGTTATTCTCAGTGGTCTATCTGTCTTCCCAGCTATAGGATGCTCAAACTGATTTGAAAAAGGCTATATATACCCTGTGTCATGTTACCCAGGTGAGGATCGAAGGCTTCTATAAACTTAGATCAATTGCAGACAATCCTGGTAAGGCCAATCAATCACTAACTATAATTAATAAGTGACCAACCAATACTGTCAAGGATGCCAGGACCTAGGACCAGACAAGGTCTCGCATAGGCAAGAGACTGCAGATGGTCTCAGCTGTGGAAAGCAGAATACTATCCAACAGGGAATGTACCAAAAGAGGGGCCTTGGGCTTCATATAGCAGGCAGGGGGTCACTGAAGTCTCATGGGATTCAGAGCGCAGGTTCTGAGGTTGATCTCAGGTATAGGCAGTCAAGCACAACAACACTCTAACTTTTGAAGAATTTTGGTATGAAAGAGGTCAAGAACAAGGCTGGCCTCAATCACCAGGGTTTTAACAATCAAAGAGTCAAAGTCACAGAAGGAGCTACAAAGCAGAGACTAAGCCAAAGCAGAGACTTGAAGGACATGAGCTTCTACAACCAGAGGAGTTTAGCCAGCCTTAGCAGGAGGCTGACCTGAGGCTCAAACATGAGTTAACTGTTAAGGAAATAGATCATGTGAACGAACTGTATCCTTTCTTCGGCTTCCTAAATGGTATTGTCTACATGATGAAAATTTAGTGTGTGATAAACATCTTGGCATATGAGAAGTATAAAGAGGAAGAAGAAAAGAAAGAAGAGGATGGTGATAATGATGATTGATGATGATGATGATGATGATGATGTTGATGATGATGATGTTGATGCTGATGCTGATGATGATGATGGTGGTGGTTGTGGTAGTGATGGGTAATCAGCTGTCTAGTTTGCCTAGCATGGACATGTTTTCTAAGATTCAGGCTATTCAATGATAAACCTTGAGAATGTCAAGTGACCTGAGATGGCTGCCTATTCCATCCCACTTATGCCCAGGCTAACAAATGACATGGGGTGGGACAGAGCCTGAAGCATACTAAGTACCTTCCACCATGGGGCTTAGTGTCCAGGAGAGGCAGAGAGCCAAGCACCACATCTCCTTGGAGGTGAAGCTGAGTGCTCTTCTATGGGCATCGGGGGCTGGCTTTTCCCAGTCAATCGATGGTTGTTAATGAGTTACCCAGTACAACCATTTCCTGCTGTCAGATCCAGTTAAAATAAATAGAAAGAAAGTGGAAAGATGGTAGGTGGCAGGTCTGCTGAGGTGGGGGCTCAGCTGGCCTCATCGTCCCACTAGTTCTCACCTCTGGCTGTTCCTTGCTGCAAGTCTGGCAGAAGGTGACCACATACATAGAATCTAAATAAACTAGGATCGGTTCTACCATCTTCTGGGGCATTTATGGAAAAGTGAGGTGCCTGGGTAGGAATAACCATCCCACAGCATGGATCATGGGCAGGTACTGTTCCCCAGGCCAGGCCATGCTCTTCCCCATGTGTCATCTGAAAACAGGACAGTAGTCACATAGCCTTGTGCCTCCATCACTGGAGAAACTTAAAGGAGTAAAAGGACAAGGACACTGCAAATTCTTGGTGCAAGCCCCGAGGGCTCAGGGAAGCTGGCAGGGACTGGCGGCTCCTCAGAGATTCGAGTAGATAGAGGAATCTGGTTTCTAGAGGCCACTAGTGTATGGCAGAGTGGAAAAAAATCAGCACTGGATTCAGAGGCAGAAGCTGGATATTTCTCTCTCAGTTCAGCCACTCCAGAAATTCAATCTCAGGTAACTCATTTTAAATGAGCACTGGGATTTAAATGAGCATTCTCACCCTGTGAGAGGCACTTTCTTACACATCATATTCCTCTGATCCACAATGGAAAGCCATGAAATCTGCATTGTTAGCTCCCATCTTAGTGGAAACAATCTCCAAGACCCGAGACTGTGGTGGTTTGAGTAAGCAATGTTCTGCATAGGCTCAAGCATTTGAACACTTTGTCTCCAGTAGGTGGCACTGTTTGGGGTGGTCATAAAATCTTTAGGTGTAGCCTTGCTGGAGGAAAAGTATCACAGGGGTATGTAGAGGTGGGGGTGTGAGCCACTCAAGATACAGTAGTGACTTATAAGGTCAGTATGTTGCCTGTGAACTCCAAACAGGAGACTATGGAACCTTGGGAATGTGAGTCAGAACATGGGATGGGACCTGACTGAAGGCAGATACCAGATCCTTCTATGGAGATGTAGGAAGACTAATTTATTAACTGGAAATCTGACTACAGCTCTCCTGTCTTCCCTCCCTTGTCTTTCAGGCATCAGGAAAAGCAGGCCAGGACTGCTTTAGTACTTTGATTACAAGAGACATCAGACACTCAAGGGCCATCAGTATAGAGAAGAGGGAGGGAAGGGGCGGTACTTGAGAATAACCTCCAGGGACTCTATACTAATTACTTTTCTGTGGCTGTGACAGAAGGGCATGACCAAAGTGACTTAAGGAAGAAACAATATAGTTCGTCTTATGGCTTTGGAGAGATAAGGGTCCACGATGGCGGGGAGGCACAGCGATTGTATCTCAACTACAAACATGAAGAAGAGTGACTAGGAGGTAGAGCAAGGCTATGAACTCTCAAAGCCTACACCCCCACCTCTACCCTTGTGATACTTTTCCTCCAGCAAGGCTACACCTAAAAGATTTCATGACCACCCCCCCCAAATAGTGCCACCTACTGGAGACAAAGGGTTCACATGCTTGAGCCTATGCAGAACATTTCTTATTCAAACCACCACAGCCTCCAAAAGATGCTCCCAAGAACAGCTGCAAGAGAGTTCAACTCCAAAGCAACAGGCAAAGGAACACTCAGCCACACAGCAAGGCAGAGGCCCAATGGCAGTATCACATGGTTAAAGCATGTGTGTCATTTTCTCTTATACCCCAGGCTGGGCACTGATCAGCTTGATGCCACGGGTCCAGGAAAACTCAAGTCCCACGCCAATCTCATCCACCTCTGCCACGCTCCTGCCAATCAACTCCCATATGTTTTCTTGTTTCTCTGATTGAACCATTCATTGCCAGACCACATGCGACTCTTGCCCTCTGACTGTCAAACCTACTCGGCTACCAGGCCTTCACTGCAGAACCTCTAGACTGGGACCACACTCTGCCCCAGGCCACACATTGATGATTTTCAGACAGAGAGATGGGAAGTCTTTAGTCTGCTCCTAAGAAGTCCCAGCCTTTTAACCATGAAAATCAGCAGAGGCCACAGCCAGGGGCCACCTCACTGAGGGGGGCTCAGCAGCAGCCTCACAGCCAGGCTGCTCATTGCCATGCATTAGCTCCCTCACTCCCTGACCTTTTCCTTCCCATCTCCCCAGGCCTTTCCACAGATGGAGAATGTGACCTTAAGTAAGTAACTTCATTCCTCTGAATCTCAGCTTTTACAGCCATAAAGATGGGAGTGACATGAATTATGCTTGCAGTTTTTCAACTTTGGAGCATAGAAAAAAATTAATTCACATGAGTGTACTTTTTTTTTACATTAACTAAGAAAACACATGAAGATAAAAAGCTCTATGAATTTAGGAACACCTTCAACTGAATCTACTTTAATTATTATGCAAAAAATGTTCTCCTCAGAAGTTCTCGACAACTTTGTGGCTTCAGCTACTGCACTTTCACTCACCCCCAGCCAATAAGGTCTGCTGTGGTCTCAGTGTGAAAGGTCTCCCATTGGCTCACATGTTTGAACCCTTGGCCCACAGCTAGCAGTGTTGTTTTGGAAAGCAGTAGAGCCTTCCTCACCAAGGGAAATGTCTCATTGGGTTGGTCCTTGAGCTTTGGAGCCCGGTCCCATCTCCTGCCCTCCCTGACTGAGCAAACAACGTGACCAGCTGCCTCTGGCTCCTGACTGCTCTACCTTTTCTTCTTTTTTTACTTTGTTTTTATTTTATGTGTATATGTGTATTGTGTTCATGTGTGTAAATGCACCTGTGTCCTGCAATGACTGTGGAGGACAGAAGATGGCATCAAATCTCTTGAAACTGAAGTTATGGATGGTTACTATCCACGGTGTAGGTGCTAGGATTTGAACATGGGTCTTCTGCAGCAATAGCCAGTGCTCTTAACTGCTGAGCCATCTCTCCAGCCCTGACTGTATCTTTTCTTAAACGGTAAGCCAAAATAAACTCTGCTTCCCTCAAGTTGCTTCTTGTCAGTATGCGGTCATGGGGATAAGAAAAGAACCTAATATAAATAAGGTCTGCAAACATTAAATGGAAGATTTCAGAAATAAATATATGCATCATTCTGTGTGTCATTCGGCCTGGCCAGCTATTCTGCTGCATTCCACACAATGTGACCCGTTCATCTGTTCAGAGTACCCATGCCATACCTGCTGTCTGCCTATTAGTCACTCAGGAGCCAACATCCAAAGGTCTCTCAAGGTCTTTAATTCAACCAAGATTTACCGAAAATCAGCTAGAAAGTGAAGCTAGAGAGACAAAACTCCAAGAGAATAAAATAATGACTATCCCTGGCAACCGGCAGAAACCTAACATGGTATTTTAAAGCTTGAGGCAGCATGAGGATACATTTAAATAGAATGGTCAAGGGAGGCTTATCTGGTAAATGATATCTGATCACATGACGTGAATGATGACAAGGCACCAGCTATGGGATAGAATTGGTGGGAGGAGATACATTCTAGGCAGAAGAAACAACCTTCCCAAAGGCTCGGAGGCAGCACCAGCATGGTCTATTTAAAGACTTTTATGGCTGAGTCCTCCTAAGGAGATTAAACTGCATAGAGAAAACACAGTTCCGTTGAGATATCTCATTGATGACTGTGTGACGCCCAAATGAAAATGCTGAGACAGCTGAATAAAATGATGAAATGCAGAGATAACTGTGTAGAAGATGTGCCCTCAGGAGGCATCATCATGAAGAAGATAGTCCAAACGTGGTTAAAGTGAGGGGGAAATCTGGAAAAAGGAGAGGACCTCTCGATCATGTTTTTAGATGCACCACCACCGAGCTGGGGTCCAGGAGAAACCAGGAAATCCACTAGGAGCCACAGTCAATCAGTAGTTAAACAAAACCAGGGCCTGGTAGTGTCATGAAACCCAGAAGAGAAAGAAATTCAAGGCATAGGGAAGGGTTGACTGTTTAGAATGCTGTGGGAGACAGAGAGTTACGGTGAGAGTGTACATACATCCACTGGATCTGATAACACAGATAACCGTCATAAGATTTCATTCCTGTGCCCCAAGTTAACTATTCATTTATTTGCTTGCTTGCTTCAAAACAGGGGCTGTTGCTGTAGTCCATCATGTCCTGGAATTCACTATCTAGCCTAGGTTAGCATTGAACTGTGGGTGATGTTTCTGCTTTACCCGCTCGAGTGCTGGTTTTACAGGTATGTGCCACCATGTCTGTCCCTCTCTCAAATGGTATACGAAAACTCTCAATTTAATGGCATTGGGTGGGGGCAGGGTTGGGGAGGTAACTGGGTCATGAAAACAGAGCCTTTTGAAGGGGATTACTATCTTTTTTTTAAGGCAGGTTCTCCCTATAGCCCAGCTGGGCTGGAACTCACTCTGTAAACCCAGCCTTGAACTCACAGAGATCCACCTGCCTCTGCCTCTGCCTCCCTAGTGCTGGGATTAAAGGCGTGTGCCACCACATCCGGCTTAAAGATGGTTCTTAGCTGCCATGTGGGTGCTGGGAATCGAACCCCAGTCCTCTGCTAGAGCAGTTGGCGCTCTTAACTGAGCCATCTGTCCAGCCACCCACCCCCCAAGATTACTATCTTTATAAAAGAAAACCTCCAGAGAGTTCTTTTACCTTTCTACCCTGTGAGGTTATAGTGAGGTGATAGGAACCATGAAGTGGGCTCTCTCCAAATATGAGATGTGATGGTGCTAGATCTTCAACTTCCAAGCCTTTAGCCCCATAACAAATGCTGTGTATAAACACCCAGTCTATTGTAGGAGCCTGAGCAGGCTAAGAAGAATGAAAAGAGGAGCCTAGGTGTAGGTGTTGGTACAGAGACCACTGAAATGGGATGTGCAGACACTGAGAGGTGAAGAATTGGGGATATTCTGTGAAACCAATCCTTGCTAGAAACTAGCCATTAAGAGAAACAGAGAAAAGTAATGTAAGAGGGATGAATATTGTAGATCTGTAGATCGTTATTTAGTAAGTACTCCCTCTGAAGAGCCACGAGAGGACTATATTTCCCACCCACTAATGCCAACCTTGACCCAGTAACATAATGTGGCTTAATGGGAGTATAGACATGCCCTGAACAGGAACTTAAAACTGATTGCGTGACTGGGCTTTCCCTCTTTGTCGTGCCTTTCATTATGAGAAGAATATACTTAGGGCAGCCTCTGGATAAAGGGTGATGAAGAACACTCAGAATGTTAGATCCCCACTTAGATCTATGGAATCCTAATCTACCTATAGACCACAACAAAATAGTAAAAATAACCCCACAAATCTGTGTTGTATACTACTGTTGCTATTTGTTATAAATCACATTGTGACCATAGCTGACCAAGACAAGGATAAGTATGCCACCAGGTAGGTTTATTGTAGGACAAGTGATACTAGTCTAGGTTCGTAGACTAATTAGAATGATACACTGAAATGAAAGAGGATTCTGATGTGTGAGAGAGATGAAAGCTTTGGGAGGGCAGTGCCCATAAGAACAAAAGTGGATGAAACTCTGGTGAGAAGGGAGAGGTTGGCTTTAGGCAAGAGGAGAGGTACTTCCTTCATGAAGAACACAGGAGATAGCTGGGCATGGTGGTGCAGGCCTTTAATCCTAGCACTTGGGAGACAGAGGCAGGAGGATCTTTGTGAGTTCAAGGACAGCCTGGTCTACAGAGCGAGTTCCAGGACAGCTGGGGCTACAGGGAGACCCTGTCTTGAAAAGATCACAGGGGATAACATTGGAGTAGATGCCAGAAATATAAAGGTTTTGTAAAGGAACAATGAGTAACTCCATTTAGAAAGACTCAGAGTTCTCAATGAACGAGAACAATGAAGCCAGATCTTCAATGGGGTTGTCACTAGTAGTTGTGAGGGGTGTCTCTCCTTGCCTGCTGTTTCTTAAATGTCTTTCTAATTTTCTCTGCTGATCTAAATTCTAAGCCCTTCTTCTCCTAGAAAGCTTTTCCTGACTACTCTAGGCTACCAGGACGCCTCCCTTTTCCTACAGCATCTGTCATCCCCTCGTTGTCCAGTGCGTGAGCAGTGCTCATTTGATGAAAGATGGAGTATCTTTTCCCTTCCACTGGATTTGAGTTTGAGAGACACAGCAGTCATTGGCTGGTCAATTGTTTTAGAGCCCCCCACAACAGCAATGGCATTGTGATGGCCACAATGAGGAGGCTTAATAATTATTTAAGTGCCTCAAAAAGAAAAATACATTTGTCGGTCAAAGTTTCCTCTTGCAGAATAGCCAACATGGACTAAAACAAACCAGAAAAGGCCAGCTACTGCTAAGAGTTAGCCACCAGAAAGAACGATTGCTTCTGAGAACAGACGTATTCTTTTTTTTTTTTTTTTTTTTTTTTTATACTAACTTCCCTGAAGCCTGGTCCATTTTCTTTTCTTGACTGCTTCAAAAATTCTTTCATCAATTTTGCCTTGGACATTCTGACATCTTCCCTGGAAAAGCAGAAAGGTTGCTTTCCAGATGTTCTTTAATGCCATTGCTCAAAGGGTTTTCTGTTTTATTTTTAATGAAACAAAAAAAAAGCACCCTATCTGACAGGTGACGCTAGGCAGGCTATATTTCATGCAAGGGGTCCCAGAAATAATAAGAGGCTGGTATGTTCACTCCATCCCAATACTGCAGATCTTATTTATGGTTGAGAGAGCAAAGGGAACTTATTCTCGAGGGCATTGATACCTGAGGCAGGATGACTGGGTGGACATTACTGACTCAGCTCACAGTTTTAGAAGGCCCTGTGTCACCATCTTCGACACCCACCAAGGTTCAAGGTGAGGAAACAGGACTAGTCCAGAGAACAGTGCAGCCTGACAAGTAGCACAGGCAGACCAAGCTGGCGAGGCCACCCATTTCTTTGTGCTTTCAAGAACCCTGATCCACCGCCACAATTCCCATGATTTCTAGATATTAGAATCATCGGACCTATCTCTTCTCTGAGTGTCCCATGAGAAGGCCACTAGTTCAGGGCAAGGCTGAATGAAGGTCTTCATATGATCTCCTTACATGAAATACCCTACTCTTCCATTGGAACCAAGAACACTTGGTTTTAGGAATTTCCCCCATTGGCCTTTAAGCTCCCCAGGCTTGGGCTGCATCCTGTTCCCTTCATTTCCTTTCCAGCAGCATGCTGGTGTATTTTAATGCCCAATAAATGGTTCTAGCTTCAAACAGCATAGGTAGGCAAAACATTTGATCCATCTGGGGAAGAACCAAGTTCTTCCCAAACGATGGAGCCTCAGACTATCCCCTCATTTTTCATCTCCTCATTTATAAAGAGAACATTAAAATATCTGCCTCCAAAGGAAGTAAGAATGGAATTAAAACAAGCATGCTTTTATAAACTGGCAAGTGTTTTGCAAAGATAAATAAGTCTATGCTAATTCAGATCTAAGTTGTAAAGGCTATTGGTACCTCTCCCATTTTTTTGTCTTTTTGAGACAGGGTCTCCCTATAGCCCCAGCTGGCCTGGAACTCACTCTGTAGACCAGGCTGGCCTTGAACTCACAGAGATCCACCTGCCTCTACCTCCCAAGTGCTGGGATTAAAGGCATGCACCACCATACCTGATACTATTCACATTTTAAACAAATTTTCTGACCTCACCCATTGCTCTTCTGTGGAGACAATGCCTTCTACCTTCCAAAGAAGAGATGTGTCAGGCCCGGCAAAAAGAACTGCATTTATTTGGACTCCAGCAGGTGCTCAGGGCCCTTAATTAGAGGAGACAGGCCAGGGGTTGGCAAACCATGACCTGCAGTCCAAATGCTTTCCACCACCTGTTTTTATGCCACAGATGAGCAGAGAGAGTGGTTTTAACATTTTAATTGGCTGGAAAAATATCAAAAGAAGAATATCTTGACACACAAAAATTATACGAAATTAAAATTACAGTGTCCAAAAATAAAGCTTTATTGGAACACAGCCATGCTCACTTTTGCACATACCGCCTGTGGCTGATTTGGTGTTATACTACTAGAGTTAAGCAGCTGCAACAGAGACCATATGGCCTGGAAAGCAAAAAAAAAAAGTTTACTAATTGGTTCTTTAATAAAAATGAAAAATGCTAGCCTATGATACAGATTATCTCTTCTCTTGTCCCAAAGGTACTTCTTGCATAGAGCTCAGAGACCTTTAAGTAGCATCTTTCTGGAGGTGGGATGCTCAAATCTTGCCCTTATTGCCTTCCAACTAGAGTCTAAGATTCTATTAGCCCACCTAGTAAGATGTCCTAGCCCCTCTGAGAACAGTGTCTGGGGAGACTGAGTCCATGTCTCCTAAGCACCGACCACAGATGTGGCATCCCATGTGTACACATCATACTCGCATCTCTCCTCTTTAGGAACAAGATAACATGAATCTATCAAGCCACGCTGTACTGAAGAGTAATGAATAGCACAGTTAACAAACGACAAGTGCTATGTTTCTTATTATTATCTATCATGTGTACATCACTTTATTCCTGAAGCATCCAGCAGATGCTGAATGCAAATGAGCTGAGAAACACTTTCACAGCCTTGGCCCCTCCCATAAGGAAATATGTCCATGAGTATAAAAGACTATCACTGTCAGGCTCTTCTGAGTCTTACCCTGAACTAACCTGAGTAGGATAGGAGAGGGCCCTCTCAAGCACGTGACTCACTGCAAAGCTGTCAAATCCAGGTCACTCGTGTGTTTCGGTACGATAAGATCCACACCAGCTTTAACCTGGCCCCACAGGGAGGGCACAGCTGTTTGTATGAATGTAGCCATAGAAATTGAACGTAAGCAATATGTGGACAGATGCTCTCCATCACTCACTTTTTTTTCATCACTCACTTTGTTACAGCAACCAGATAGCTTTGGGTCACCCTTGATCTGGTCTATTCCATACGCCAGACTTCATCACTTACTGGGGTCTCTCAGCTGCTTCTCCGCTTTCTGTACTTTGCAATTGGAGAATAAAAATATGTCACTAAGCAATTTTTCCAAAGAACATGAGACTGGGCTTGAGATTGGAAAGTATGAGCTGTGTATGGTCTAGTCACGATGCTCCTACAGAGACATATTGCAGGGAGATGTCAGGTGTGAGCAAGAGATAGAGGAACTGGGGTGTGGCTTCATCCCTGCTTCAGTAATATGGGGAGCCATGCAGAGCATCATCTGGCTCCTTTGTCCAAAATCAGATTGTTCCACATAACCAAATCAGACCCACAGGGAGAAGGGGCCAAAGCAAAATCACAAAGTGGCTGAGTTGATCCACAGAAAACATCGGGCAAATATTACATCTGGAGTAGAATCAATGAACTCATAGCATTTGTTCTAGTTTTCCTGTTGATGTGATAAAACACTCTCATTAAAACCCAAGCAGCTGGGTGAGAAGAGGGCGCTGTTACTTCATCTTACAACCCCCAGGTCACAATCCATCACTGAGAGAAGTCAGGGCAGGAACTCCAGTCAGGAACCTGGAGGGAGGAACCCAAGTACCGACCACAGAGAAACACTGCTTACTAGCTTGTTTCTCCTGGCTTGCTCAGCTACTTTTCCTATACAGCCCAGGCTACCCAGGAATGGTACCAACCACAGTGGGTTGGGCCCTCCCACATCAATTAGCAATCCAGAAATTCCCCACAGACATGCCCACTGGGAAGTCCGTTAGAGAAAATTCCCCAACTGAGGTTTCTTCTTCCCAGGTGACTCTAGTTTGTGTCAAGTTGACAGAAGCTAACAAGCATAACTGACCCCTTGTCAACTTGACACACAAATGCATCACTATTAAATTGTAAGTCTTCCATTCTTTATTTCTGAGATCTCATGTTAATATAATACAAAACATAGTAACTTGCTTTTTGAGACAGAGTCTTCCTATATCCACATCTGGCCCCGAACTTGTTATGCAGACCAGGCTGGCCTCAGTCTCACAAAAATTAAAAGCATGTGCCACCACACCCCAGCCACATTTCAACCTTTTCCTTTTCTTTTATCTTTTTGAGGCAGGGTCTCCCTGTAGCCCCACCTGCTCTGGAACTTGCTATGTAGTCCAGGCTGGCCTTGATCTCACAAAGATATGCCAGCCTCTGCCTCCTGAGTGCTGGAACTAAAGGCATGCACCACCACATCTGGCTTCGCAGTTCAAATTTTAAAAGTCACAGTCTTCTATAAAAATTCCATCAATTTGAAAGCTCAAATTCTCTTTACAAATCTGAAGTCTCTTAAATGTAGTCTCCTGTAAATTCAAAGGTAAGTTAAATACTTTCTTATTTCAAAAGAGAACTGGGCACACATAAGCAAAACCAAATACCAGCTATACCAGCAGTATAGCTCAATGTCTGATATCTGTGACTTATTCATGAACTTCAGGGTTTGGGTAGCTCCACTTCTCTGGCTCTGCCATCTGCAGCACAGACAGCTTATTTATCTCCTAGGCTCAGGCATACTCCACACTACATCTGATCCTATCCTCTGTGGTCATTCCACCATCATGGCATCTGCAATATCCTGGGGTCTCCAATGCACCTTCACGAATGGCCTCTTAGCTATTCTCTCACAATGCCAAGCCTCAGTTGCTCTCTATGACCCCCTTCAATATTCTAGGTGAGTCACGAATGATCCAAACACAGAGTTAAAGAGGTACTAAGGGCAGTCAAGTCACGAGAGCACCAAGCAGGGCGGGCAAAGTAAGAAAGGCGGCAAAGACGCCAAGAGGATGATACTGAGATGAGCAAGTCTTGGTAGAGATTCACTGTGGGGTGGTAGGATGCCAGATCGCCCTCAGAATCTATCACATTCAACATGAGTGTGTCCCTGCTCTGACGAGGGAAGACTTGCAAGCTGAGTGTCTGACACATCACACATTCTGCACTGAGTCACTCCTTCCCAATGTGATTCAGGGAAATGGGAAATCATCCTAAAGAAGGGTGTGTGGCCAAGTCACCATTTACATTTGCATGAAACTGATCTCTGCCATGATCTCTTATTTTTTATGCATCCTAGGATGTTTCTGGACCCTAAGATGTCATGTTCCTATTCCTCCTCCTCATCAAGGAAAGTAATAGTGACACTATGTCACTGAAAAAGAAAATTTACAGCTCTCCCCCATGGAGGGGAGAGTGCAGACCAGCTAAAAAGAAATGAACATTTTATTTCTCTTTTTTGTTCTTTTTGAGACAGGTCTCCCTGCAGCCCCAGCTTCCCTGGAACTCACTATATAGATCAGGTTGGCCTTTAGCTCACAGAGATCTGCCTGCCTGTGCCTCCCAAGTGCTGGGATTAAAGGTGTGAACCACCATGCCTGGCAGAAAAATTTATTTTTTTCTCAAAGCCAATTTTTATTGAAGATTTGTGCATTTCATACGAAATTTCAAATCAAATGTAGACCCATCCATCCCCCCTCCCTGACTCCACACCCCACCAGAGCTCATGTCTTTGAAGGATGGCGAAAGCAGTAACAGCCACAGGGTAGCTGCACTTGCTAGTAAGAAATGAAGACAGGCAAAACAACAGTGGTTTCTGTTTTTTGGGGGAGGGGGGTTGTTTTTTTACTTTTTGTCTTTTTACTAAGATCTCAAGTTTTATACCTGAAGTACAATTTCTCAGGCCTTACTATTTATTTATTTATTTATTTATTTATTTATTTATTTATTTATTGTTATACTTTCCTTTTGGATGTTTAAGACCACAGAGTAAGCCCAGATTAACCAATATATTTGTTTTCTCAAGGTCAGTTGAGGATCTGGTCCTCAGGGGTCACTCAGGTTTTGGCAGGGGTGGAGGGGGTGGAGCCCCTGGCTCCTCTTGGCTTTCATTTACCAGTTCCATCTGCTCAAAGACAAAGTTAGGTCCTGCTAGAACAGGCTTCCCGTTTTTAAATTTTTTATTTTTTTAATTTATTTGTTTATTTTTTTATCAAGTCTAGACCCATGCTCCCCAACCCCCCACCCGACCAGAGCTCATTCATTCTGCCAAACATGCTTTTCATCTCTTTTTCAGTCTTTCTCAATATTCTCCATGTGGAAATTGACTGTTTTGAGCAGAAGTTCACTGTTTCAGTCAGTTCTTTGATGCAGTCCTTTCTGTTGTTGTTGTTGTTGTTTCCAATATGCATCACTCCCAACTGCTTTGGACAAAAGCTCAAGGGGCCATGCACAAGGAATAATTACAACTAGGTGATTGGCACTAGCATCCACAGATGAGGGATACTATTCATCATTTGTTTTTCTGGGACTGTGTTACTTCACTCAGCATGATGTCCCCTAGCTCCAGCCATTTTCCTGCAAAGCTCATGATGTCTTTCTTTACTGCTACATAGAACTCCATTGTGTAGATGTACCACATTTTCTCTATCCACTCGTCAGTTGAGGGGCATTTGGGTTGGTTCCAGCTCCTTGCTATTGTGAAGAGACCTGAAATAAACATGGCTGTGCATGTATCTCCGCAGTGGGGTGAGTCTTGAGGGTACATGCCTAGGAGTGGTATGGCTGGGTTGGATGGCAAGTTCATTCCAAGTCTTCCAAGGGTTCTCCACACTGCTTTCCATAGTGGCTGCACTGGTTTACATTCCCACCAGCAGTGGATGAGTGTTCCCCTTTCCCCACAACCTCTCCAGCACTTGGTATCATTTGTTTTCTTGATCCTAGCCAGTCTTATTGGAGTAAGATGATATCTTAAAGTGGTTTTGATTTGCATTTCCTTAATGATTAGTGATGTTGAACACTTCTTAAGGTG